>JAFELO010004457.1:110931-128952 GCA_017140195.1 Eumaeus atala
CAATAGAAGAAGCCACGAGTGAGCTGCGTCGAGCTGCTAGGGTAAGGTAACTCACCCCTGCGATGCGCTTCTCGTCACGCGTGAAGGGCACCTCCCTCTTGTTCCTCTTCCTCTCCGCCGGCATGGTGTGCTCCTCCTTTATAACGTCCAGCGCCTCTGAAACGTCGCGATACGACTATCAGTACAGGCCATGCAGGGTTGTACTACAACACGGTAGACTCGAATGACTATGAGTTCAGGCCTCCAGGGACGGGGTGGATTAATATGAGTAGGAAAATACTAGTTTTTTCATGGTATAGGGGGACAAACGAGCGGTCGGAGCCCTTTGTAAGGTTTTCGGTGAAGCGGGATTTCCAAATTTGTCCAGTAGTAAAGCGGGATTCTTTCAGCGAAAGCGGTTTACAAAGATATTTTATGTTTGGATGGCCAGCTGGCCCAGTTGGTAAAGTCCGAAGTATTAAATACATTTCCGTTGTCCAGTACTTGTCCTTAAGCTACTTAGCACAGGGCTCGGCTAACGTGGTGTGATTAGTGCACCGATGTTATGTTAAGACAGTAATTTTAATTTACAATAAATTTATAATAGAGATAATTATAATTTTTATTTGATTTAATTTACAGAGAAATTTAATTCTAGAATTTAAATATTTTAAATTCATTTGTCGTAATCAGAAAAATACAGGACGGAGCCCGTCCCATGCGAGGCTAAAGTTAATTTAGCCTGAAAATCTAGACATCCTGTCAATATCACGGCTGTTCTATGGTACGTAAATCTAATGAATAAGATATTCATGAATATAGTCGAATAGCATTTGAGGTGTTGGCGTGTCGAAGCCTCATCTAAGATGGCACGCGTTTCGCAAAGTCCACAGTCGAACGAGCATCGCATGTCCTCAGCTTGTGCAAGACTTATGTAAGTGGCATATGGGACGCTAGCAGTTGTGCCATGTGCAACCGACAGAACATTTGTACAGTTGTATGTTTGGTAACGGCATAACCATCAGTTGTGTTTCCTGGAGTTTATGTGAAACCTGGTTGCGATGGATGAGTGGCAAGAGCGGCTGGAGATTACGATAGTTGAAGTGCTCGATCTCTCCAGAGTAACCTAAGTGTTCGCAGCATTTCGTCTTTAACACATCAAACGCCAACTAATGGCCGGCAATCCAATTTTTTTCCTGCGGCGTACAAAGGCTTAAAAAAATACACAATGTAGCTAGGAAGATCCCACATTACAATCCGCCTCGGCTTCGCCCGTGAATAACAGTGGCCGGATGCTTACCTCAACAAGTTATACACTAAAACTTTCCTCGGGAATCGTGGAAACCATGGCTGGAAAGTATATGGCAATGTGTTTAGCGATTTTGAAAAAATGATCACATAAACAGAAATAATAGGTTAGTAAGAAGTAGCGCCATGCTACATTGCAGCGAAATTGTGTTGGTAGCCTGTGGCCTATTGGAGGGGAGGTGTAGAGATGGACAAAGCCTTGGATGAGTAATTATGCGGATATTTACGGGCGTCGGTACTTAGGCAAAGACTCTGCCTTCTCGTTTGTTACGATCTGTTACCGACGCCCATGTACATTAGCAAAATTTCTATACAGTTGCCCCCCTTTCCTCCAATTCCAATGGACCTCCTAAAACCAATTACACTACAAAATTGAAATTGTCAGGTCACATTAACATTCTTGTTAATGATATATTTTTTCGTCGTGACAAACAAGTTTAATTCCTCAGGTGCGTACACAAGTACACACACTTATAGGAGTTTAATCATTAAGAATACAAGGCTGGCGGTATGAGAAACTATCACCAGTAATATCGTGTAAACAAGTCATATCAATTCCGGCACGCAACCGAAGTTTACTCCTTAAGTACGTGCATGATTCTGACACGAAAGGTGCGCGACATAAGTGACGTAAACAGCAAAGCGTTGCGCTCAGCTAACTGATGGAACTCACGACTTCAACCCTTCAATATTTTTCTATATTCTCGAGTGAAAAGTGCACGAGGGGCGTAAGTAACGTTAGCGCAGTAAAGCGTTACACTGAACGAGTAACACTGACTTAACTGATGTATCACGCTCCTTTCTTTCCATACCGTTGCATAAGTCCTCTATAATAGGAGGATATAAGAATAGGAGCACAAGCGGACGTGACGAAACATATTGTTCGTACATAGGGCAAGTAAAAGCGGTAGGTAATGAAACCCGCGAGTTCACCTCGGCAATAGAAACGCGAGCTGTGGCAACGCGGCGTTACACTGCGCTGCACAATGTAGTCCTTACATCACCGCATGTGGAAAATTTTATGAACTTTATAGAACTGGCCACAGGTTTCCCAGAACGAGGGGATATTAGGAGAGCGTTATAAAACAAGACATCTTACACCAAATGATCAATCCAACTACTGACGGGCTAATTTCATCCTTCCGGTAAAAATAACTTTTTTAGGGTAATTAATTAATTATTTATGTATATAAATTTTTGTTTTGAGTTTGTATGAAGAGAGTAATGAGTTTGGTGGAGGCCAGGCAGGTTGTGTAAGGATCCGTGATATGTGGCGCGCCGTTCTCTCTGCCTGCCCCATTAAGGAACTGGCGTGTAGATGTGTTGTTGTTTTTTGTGTTACTTACTTAAGTAATAAAGCATTGCATTTTATAAGTTTTTTTTAATAAATTGTAACGGTGAAAACTCAGGTTCTTTATATTCAGTTATCATTCAAGACTGCATCATGTAGTTTCGGAACTCGTCATCATTTATGCCACCTTCCCCCAGAGAGCCTAAAGTTCCGATTGATAACACGAATGAAATAGATATAAAATACTGGTATCTAATCCAAGTGAAAACTAATAAAATGTGTAACGTGTATTACATAATCAAGTCGACCTGCTTGGTGTTGTAATTATGTCTGAATTATTATTCGTAAATAAATGTCCATGTTTTATTGTTCTAAGCATCGCTGTTAATAGCTATTGAGCAAATATATATCCTAAATACTATACCATTTGTCAGTTAATAGCAATAAAAAACCCTATATTTTCAAATTAATCATCGAAAAAGAATATGTTAGATTTCCAAATTCTATAAAGAGGAACTTGGAAGTTCTTTCAAATATAATATACGAAAATCATGCTTTCAGAAAAATGTGCTGCTACAGTTTATCTGAGGGGCGAATGTTTTATTAGTATGTCGAGTTCTATTTTATTCTAGAACAGTAACTACCACTGAGCTTTCCTAGTAACTTTGTTGCATTAATTTAAACTAAAGGATAGTACTCTATGCTTTTTTAGCTGTTTGGGCTAAGCAAATTGCGGATCGTACTGGGGTGACGGTGTGCTGCGACCTTTTAAAATATACAAAGTCATTTTTTAAAACGCCACGTTCTTAGGAATAGGTTGCTACCAACTTAAAACATAATGTTTTTTTCTACGTTCTTTTGAAAATACTTTTGATTGTTCTCCATAATAAAAAAATTATTTATTGGTCCGCCTGAATGTTATAAAATCTACGCACTTTGCAATGAGCGGGAGCACTATAGTGTATATGTGAGCATGTGTACTGCAATGAGCGGGAGCACTATAGTGTATATGTGAGCATGTGTACTGCAATGAGCGGGAGCACTATAGTGTATATGTGAGCATGTGTACTGCATGGCGGGGTTGCAGGCTGAAGGCGGGGCGGCGCACAACATTGAACGTAGACTTACAAAAGCGTGACCTTCGTAAGTAACAGTACCATAAAAAAAATCAAAAATCACTTAAAATGAATATATCGAGTTAAGTCGAAGGTCGTAGAACAAAAGTTGTTGTTTATAGTGTTAGCTATCTATTCCTAATTTTGAAAAAAATCATGCACAATATAATGTGAAATTAAATTGATAAAATATACCTATTATTTATACACATTACTTAAACGTATTTTGTACGTATCAGAAAGTAGAGGAAACGAGATGTTTTATTAAAAGGTTAACAAATCTTGTCTTGTATTCATATTTTTATACACTAAACATACACTTACTCATACTTGATAATTATACTTAACATGAGATAACTAACTTTTCGAATATATTATAAGTGTTTCTGATATATAAACTGATAAATAATATACTCGTAAACAGATAAGTAATAGACTAAAAAAGGATAGACAATACAAATAGATACATGAAACGTGATAGTTTAATCACTAAGACCACCTCCACACCACAGCTCTTTTTACGCATGTTAATGGGCGTTAGTTGGTTCACAATGTATGCTTTTTAAGCACTTTTAAAAAGTGCTTTCGTTCGAACGGGGCTTTAATTCCGATATGCCGCACTACCCTGTGGCGGACAGATCAACCGCCATGCAACTCTCCAATATAAAAAGTTCAATAGTCATGATATTTAATTATTATTATTGTATTTAATTATGTTCGTCATAAATTAATTTTATTGTCTTTTGAAAGTTATTTAAAGCCGTCGGCCGATACATAGTCTGCACTGATTAAGGATTTATGTTTGCATCCTGATATGCTATTAAAAATGCAATTTTAGTAAGAGGTAGTGCCTGCATTGCAGCGGAATCAGGACAATAATGACTGTTTCTTTATCGGGCATGGACCACCACACTTTCCCAGCGCTGCTACTCCTGTGTCTCCAGCATCGACAGCGGCCACCACTCGCGACCCTTTGATATGATAGCGGGGAGCCCGAGGGAATGCTAAAACTGCTTGGACCCCGCAACGAATTTAATCAGATGAAAAAGGATTAGTAGGAAGTGTTAATCAGGGCAAAATGACTGTGGAATTACGTCTCGCTCACGTGATACCGCCGTGAAGTGACATCTTCGAAGCCGCGTTACGTGCCGTCTGCAAGTAGCCGTTGACCCATTGGAGGCGAGGAGAAAGGAGAACAGCGAATGGGCATAGTAATTATGCGGATGTTTCTGGGCGTCGGTAGTCATAAAAAGGCAAAGGCATTACTCGTTTGCCTCCATATACTATAATAAATGCTCAATTTCATATGGTTTATCTTTCAACTTGTCTAACATAAGTTTTATCAGCCAACAGACTGGAAGCAGAACCTTGTGGCGACTACCGACGCCTATAGATATCCGCACAGCGAGATCTTAAGCATATAATACCTCCCTATAAAAATAATTATATAATACATATCACTGTCAGTTGCGATAAAATGTGCTAAAATTTAAAAAAAAAAATCTTTCGTTTATAAGCAGCTACCACCAAAATCTCGAAAAGGGGTCATTGCACTTTAACTGGATCCTTAACGGTGCTAATTAGCGCCTTAAACTCGACAAAACAATGAGTATAGCTTACAGGAATTTCGGTAATGAGGGACATTACACGAGGCATGAAATAAATGCAATCTGACCAATTACCAAGGCGATTTGTATTCCTTATGGGCCACGTTTTGGGTACAACTTTCGCTTCAATATATATGATAATAACTCTTTATTTGAGAGAATTTACTCAACTGCGCAGGAAAGCATAACAATAACAACACATCTTCATGTCAGCTCACTGGCACGGGTAGGCAGAGAGAACGGAGTGTCCCACATCAAGCGTACATCATATATGAATAACCTAAACAAATTCATTAGCAACTAAAAACAGGTGGACCCGTGACCATGGTTGCTGTAAAGCTTCTGAAACGTCCGGCTAATTAAATAATTAAATGAACCGCGCTAAAGTCCGTAAAAGCAGCTTTATTGTAATGAGTAACATTCGCTTAAACTTAAGACATCAAAATATATTTATCTTAGAAGCATCTTAAAAAGTATAACTTTGCTATCAACAATCACATTTTGCATAACATAATATATTTGCAAGAATTAATACAATGAAACATTTATAATTCTAAAATATCAGAAATTAGGCGAGTTTAAAAGTGGTTATTCTTAGTTTAATAGTGGTTATTCTTAGGGTCGATTTATACTAGCGCAGAGTCGAAGCGCATCGAAGCGTCAAATTCCTCACAATCAAAGCGAAGTCGCACGAATGCGCGCGTATTCACGTGAATTAGCGCGAGAATACGCGCTTTTTCGTGGCATTAACGATGGACACCAGTTGCCAGTTGAATCTCGTTGTTGAAACTCGTATAAAATGTTTGACATTGATCTTGCTATGATGTTGCTTATATCAGAAGTTGAAGAAGAAGAAAACGCAGAAAAAAGAAAAAGAAAATTGCGAACTTTTGAAGTTCACGACGTACGCCTAATAGCCGCCTGGCTTCGCGTGAATGCGCGCGCACAAATCAGAGTTGCGCAGTTACTGACAGCAAAAACACTTTTGATTAGTTCACCACAGTAAAGATGCGTTTCTTCCCTTCCCCCCTCCGTGGGTGTGTCAGTGGGTCACCGGCAACTCCCAAAACTAACGAAGCGCGACAGCTTACGGTGACCTGTTACGGCGGTATCGTGTTAATGTGTAATACGAGAGGTACCTCCCCGGATACTGCAGCCGAATTGGGCCCGTACGACCATAACAATACATCTGCCAGCCACTTTATTCACTACGACGGAGGACGTACCTTTCGCTCACACGACACCGCCGCAAACTGACAGCTATGCTGTGGTGTTTCGAGCGGTATGCGAGTTTCCGATGGCCAGTTGGCAGGGCGTTCCCTCTTCCCCCTGCATGAGGGCAACACATCCGCATAACAACTACAGGTACGAACGTGAATGTCAGTAGACATTCGTCGACCTCATGTTCATTATCCCATTCACGATTTTTTATAGTAAAGGACGATAAACGAGCAATCAGGGACTTTTTACCGACGCCCATGAATATCCGTATAATTTCTGCTACCCTCCAATGGGCCAATTTAAAAAAAACGCTTGTCAACGATGGACACCGAGGACGTAGACGGAAGGTCGCACTGATAATTCGTGACGCACAATACCACTTGAATGTAGTTCTAAATATATTCGATGACAAGTCGTTAGGAGATTCATCCATTTTGGTGTTTCAGACACTACTACTATTAGCGAGCTGATACTATATTCAGCTCACTAAACGTCGACCTCAGGGAAGGCTGACCTTCGGAAACTCTATCCAATTAGAGTGGACGCCTTGAGGTCACTCAATATGTATCTATACATAATTTGTTATCTATAGTAACTTAATTGAAAATTAAATTGTTTTTAGTTCTTTCTGTTTTCGCATAAAAGGCAGCGTCCAGCCGGCCCTGGACCCCACCCCCGCATCCTGTCGAGTGTGCCGGACTCACGACAAGAGCGAGAACCTCTGATGCAGTGTTAAGCATCGGGTTTCATTGCGATAATGCTAAAAAATACTCCATCATGCCAAAGTAATGAATGGATTTTAATGAAACTTGATTTGTTGTAGCTTATGTACTAGAAAAAAACAACTCTGACATTCCTCGCCGGAGACTTAGACGAGATGTAGAATACGAAGTGAGAACTGAAGGAGACCCGCTGAGTTTGCTGCGCCTCGTCTATGATTCTTCTCGGTTTAAAGAAGGATGTTGGGAAACGTCGGGCTTGTTAAACAATTAAATAAACCGCGATAAAATCCGAAAATGTAGTTTTATTATAATAGTGTAAACATTCGCGAAAACTTAAGACATCAGTATGGCGGTGGGCATTTTTGAATTTCAGTATAAGACACGCTGATGAATTAAATCTTTTACCTTGATTAACATATACCATGTTAAAAAATAATTATATTTGAATTAATGTATACAAATTACAAGTAAAAGTCTAAAAGAAGCTGTCTGTCTGTATGTGATGGATTTTTGTTAATCTACAAAGTGGATTTCCAAGTAGTTTTCACCCATGGATAGAGCGATTGCCGAGAAAGGTTTAATGCATAATTAGTTTAGATAACAATCCGGCATCCGTTATTCACTGTTGTTCACACCAGTATCGCTGGAGCAATATAAAATAAAACTTTGTTTGCTAAGTTGTTATGCGACAGATAAAATGTTTGACCTTCCGGCGTCTATTACATAGTCAATACTGCACATTGAGTGTAACGAGGTCGCATCGACCGCAAGGAGAGACTTTGTCTCACATGTAGACCAGGCACGAAACAATATTCACATTCAGACATTACGTGTAACGGTTGCGCAGTTTCAACTAATCTTATTAACTCATCTGTTTTCAACCATAGGTATGCCAGGTCCGGAAGTAGCTATGCGTACCTAACAGGTGTGTGAGGTAGGATCAAAGCCTGCTTGGTCCAGTGATTAGCATGATCGGCTGAGCTGTTGTAAGGTCACAGGCTCGAGTCCGTTCACTTGTGTATTTGATTTGAAAATGTTTTTTAATTATCATTCGTATATGAAACTGCTCACAAGTCACAATAAAATGTCAACGGTGATCCCTTCCTCGGAGTTGTGTGTAGAGTAAACTTATTGGTAACCACTGAATTTTCTTAAACTACTTGTTCACACGCTTTGTATGGCGACTTTAGCGAGATGTGTCCTGGCTTGTGTTGTGTGGAGATCTCTTCCCCGCATTATACATTATCGACCAACACTTCTTCGGGAATACGAAAAAGGCTACTTACTTAGCTTTTGAAACAAATAAAATTTGGATTTAATCAATACTTATATAAGGGTCTGAAATATACACTTTATTATAAATGGGAAACGTTGGGTGGGTGGATGTATGGATATTCGTTAATCATGACAAAACCTTTGATGAGTCTTGGCAATGTAGCTTATGTACCAAAATAACTCACAAATACAAACATTTGCACGTGGTTTGGCTCGTGGAGTTACATAATAATACAACGTAATAGCCTCGTCAGCTCTTGTTGCTAATCGTTTGGTTACGGAGACCGTATACCATCACGCTAAGACCAATGGGAGCGGGGCACAGCTAGTGATTACACACATAACTAAGTGACACCTTGCTTAAGATGACGTTAGGAGCTCTCTGCTCCGGCGCGGTCGCTTCCGTATTGCGGCTGTAATCACGCGTGGTGTATAATTACACATTCTATGTACAAACCAGCGGCAGTATACTTTACATAAATTTCCAATTCTTATAATAAAACGGCTCCTACATACGTTCATAATGTAGTGGTTTTATTGTCCGGGAAAAATGTATATCGAAGTTTTTCTATGCATTTATCAAGTTTAACATTACTCGTGCAAAAGAAGGCATGACTACTACGCCATCACATTTAAGTTGTTGAATTTTCAAAGGTTTGTCATAGTGTTGTCAATTGAGAGTGGCATATCTTAACGCTGGGCTCCTTTATGCACTTTCTAAACAGCCCTGGGTGAACTGAGTGAAGTGTGTCACCGCTGACTAAGATCAGTCAGCCTTCAGCTGATGTGTCAGCCCCAGTGCAGACCACAAACCATGCAATGGAACAAAAGACGGTTAATAGTAAGACGTTGCCGGGGTTTAGTTTAGAAGCAGGTGAAGCATGCGATGAGTAAGAATAGAGTGAAGCGCCTGATACTCGAACTAAGGTGGAAGGGTCATCTGTATCTCTCACCTCATCATCATTACTCTCACGTGAAGTAGTAGATTCGTCCCGTAGTTTTACACGCCTACAATCTACCCCAAGGAAACCATTATTTTTTCGGGAATAAGGTTATTTTTGCGTCTCGTCGTACTCTCTTCTTTTATATTATTAGTATAGATATGATTAGAACTGTACGATTTCCATGAGCATAATTTAGAGCCGGTTTAAATCAATTTAAATACATAAAATGTATGCTAAATATTATCCGAGTAATCTCGGCTATCATGCATGACGTACATACGTGCTAACTGCGACACTTTAGAGCAATAAATTCGCACGGTTGTGTGACCTCACTGACACTTAATACATTGTTATTAACCTTGTCTGTTTAGTCAAATAATAATAATTTTGTTGCAATAACATTACAAAGTACAACCATGAGATGTCACATAAAAGTCGTGCTTCTCGGAAGTAAAGTTTATTCGTCTCAAAAGAAATCCTATATTAACCTGAATGCTACATGCAGAAAAATAGCACCGCAATTAATCAATGATGAAATGAAATGAAATTACAGCCAGCTTACCGATTAAATGATAAGAAAAAAAATGTTGCCTAATTCGAATGTCTACTTCAGAAATCTGGATCTATTTATAAACCTACATTGAATAAGGACTCTCTATTATGTTTTTGACATCAGAGTACATTTCTTCTTGTTTTTTTTTAAATTAGTATCTGACTGCTAAGGCAATAATCATGGGAGGCGCGTAAAGGGAAGTGGCTTTGTAGCAATTATGTTTTGAAACTTAAATATTTTATAAAAAAAGTATATCTGTCATCTTTGACAGATGTGTCTGTGTTGAAGAAATGTCACTCTTTTTCCTTTTGAGGACGCTGAGGATGGATATATTTGTTATGTGGATGGCTGTCGCTATATGCCATTCTCAAATCATGGTTGAATAGCTTTTATTTTCTGCCGGGAACCTACAAATCCGTGTCACAATGCACGAATTACTATTTCATAAGAAAGGCGTTGTAGTCCTTTTTTTTATTTTATTAAATTTAGATGTAATATGAAGATCTAATAGCACTATACCCTTCAAATATTGAATATAAGGAATGAAGGATAATCCGTGACAATTCGAGGTTATGGAACAATAATTGTATATATGCTTCTCAAAACAAAATAAGGTCCACCAAGATTCTTTGATGTATCATGGAAATAATAAAGACATTAACTTGTTTAGCTTACGTAACTACAAAATAATGTTATTGATTTTTGGTTGCAGACCCCTTGCTCATTCTCTCTAACTCTTCGTTTCAATTGGTCCCACAATTGCTCGATTGGATTTAAATCCGGACTGTCAGCTGGCTGGTAATACCTCAATATGAGACCCTTCTAGGACAGTTTGGGTTGATCGAGCTGTGTGTGTACGGGCATTACCTTGCATCATGATGATTCCAGGCCCCACTCGCTATGCAGATGGGATCACCTGAGGCCTGATGACGTCCTCGATGTAACGTTCCGCAGTTACGGTACCCGAATTTAAAATGGTACGATTTTATCGTGTGAACTAATCCCACCCCCAAGTATTACGTTGGGACCACCGAAACGTGCAACTTCGTGAATGCAGAACTCCGAAAACCGCTCGCGGCGTCGTCTCCACAATCTAACACGCCGACATCATTAAGAAATTTTACTTTCCACTCGTCTGTAAAAAGCACCTTGCCGCACTGATTAATCCCCCAGTTCAAATAATGACGGGAGAATCTGAATCGGTTTGCCGTTGAACCCTGCTCCGACGAGCAGGGTTCAACGGCGTTTCAAGACGACTCTTGACGTTTGCTGGTCTTCGTGCAATCGATTACGTATAGTTTGATCTCTGACATGGGTACACATTGTTAGCCGTAGGTGGTGTTGTAACTTACGGGCCGTTACTGTACGATCACGACTAGCACTTAGTGGGATGTACCGATCCTCATGAGTCATTGTTATGCGAACTCTACCTGAACCAGATCTCCTGGCAACACTGCCAGTGTCTTGGAAGCGATTCCATACATTTTGGACAGCTCTTCGAGAAAAACTCACATAATGCTGAGAACGTCCTTCTTGAATTATAGTTATGGCTCTGGTTGCTGTAATTGTATCCATGTGCCTTCGTACTGGTGGCATGATTAACGCGAGATGATCAATGAAACAATTAAAATTGAAAAAGTAATACTTTTTACCTAAAAGTACGGAAACAAGTTAAGAAGACAATCAAAGAAAAACATAAGAGTAACATCCAATTATTTTTTTTCCTAAAATGATGGCCAATACTTTCAAATTAGGAACACGAACACATAAAATAAAAAAAGGCATAAAAGAAATCAAACACCAAAGAGTTCGTAATATGCATATAATGCTACTTATCGGTTACTTTCAGTTTACTAAATTGCACTTAAATGTAAAAAAAAAATTGGCCCTTATTTTGTTTTGAGTAGCATAGAAAGGACCATCCAAGTTGCAGCCGGGAGTCTCGGACAACTGCCAGATAAGACTTCATACCCCAACCTTTTACTAACCCCAATTAGAAACTGTATTTATTCCATTGTATGTATTCCATTGTATGTTCTTGTACTATTTTAAGTCTATCCTGGATTTTGGATGTGGAGAGACAAGGATCAAATAAATGTATTTAAAATTTTTAGTAAACCTTAATAGCCCTTTACTCCCCATTGTTAACTTATAGAATTGAATGTCATATAGAAATTAAATTGTCACAGCTTTAGTGTCTTTGTGACACAACAGGTATTTTGAATTCCAACAATCTGACACACTATAACTCAGTAACGTAACCGGTTCTTTATTTTCTACGACAACATGATTAGCATGTTGTCGTAGAAATCACAATGATCACGATATCTGTCGAAAGGACGCACCGCCATGCCTCAGTGACGTAACAGGTGTGTGGTGAAGTCGCGACCGATTACGTGGGTGTACTTTCACTACCGACCTTGACTACCGCGACCCCGACAGATACTAACGACTGAGCTAGCTATAACTAGTTTAGGATTTTTGTAAGGTATCTGACATGCAATTTAGTAACAGGTAGTGATTACAGATTTGGGCCGGCACAGTCTGAGTGGTATGAGGTCCTTTTTATATGGGTCTTAAGTTCCAAGAAACATATTGGCGCGGAGGAGGGAAGGAGGGTAACGCATCAGATTATCAGTTAAGTTGACGTCTTTGTGCTTTTGGTCATCTAATGTGGTTGCTATTGTAAAATTCCAATCTACTTATTCCTAAGTGAAATATTTACAAACAATTCATGTTTAACAAAACTGAGGGTATAACGATTAAATTAAGTGACTAAGTCTTAGTCACTTAATTTAATCTATTTCATTGAGTAAGAAATTAGGAAATTAATTAGATTTCCGTTGAATATTTTTAGATTAACTTTGAATGTGCCAAATTTTAAAATCCTCTATTTGCAAAGCATCTTAAAAATTCAAATGCTTTGTTACTCGCTACTACTTGGATCTACACGGAAATGTCGGACATTGAAGGGAATTATTCTGACATTTTGATTAATTAACCTGTTCCATATCATGCACACGCCTTTTATCCCATTGCCAATAAATATTTTTACTATATAGCTTGTGCTTTGAGTACTAAGCGAGCGGTATTTCCCTCGCGTACGCTGGCAAAACTTCGCTGCGCTACATTCATCTACGGCCTTGGATAAGAACGTAAGGTGCACAATATCTGGCAAATTGTTTCATCTTAGATGTATCTTGTATGTGAGCCGTTTATTTTATAAGGAAACATGTTTCGTAGGTGATTGTGTCATTGCATTATTGTAGCTAAAGCGAGGTGAGAGAACCTCGCTATTACATCAATACCTAAGAGCTTCAAGGGAAAGCTATGCTGTCGTGTTTGTCGTATATGTCGTATAGTTTGTGAGAGTCCTGATGGTAGAAGATCCAGCGGAGGCAGAGCGGAGCCTACACCAATATGTAAGAGGGCGTAGGTACCTTAGGCCTCCTCGATTCGCCATTCCTCGTCATCATAATAAGCTATAGGTATGAACTGCCTCGGTCTTGCGTCGAAACTGTCGCCCCAACTAGTGGCTAAAATTTGTACTTTTCGTGTAGTTATATTATTACTGGTATTCTAGCAGCTAGGTGAGTCGTACTTCGCGAGCATTGTCAATTTTTCATTTCTACGTTTAATGTCTAACTTCACAGCTATTATGCTTTTTACGGTAAGGTTATCTTTACACTCTGTTAACATTAACAGAGTCTAAAGATATACAGAAAATATCTTTATAAAGATATATTTTATAGATATCTGTAAAGTAACTCACCTCTGAGTATTGAGACTTTGATTTCATCTTGGCAGAGCGTGATGACTCTCTCGATTTTCTGCGGTGCAGTTGGTGGGTTTCGACATCTTGTCTCCTGGAAACAAAAGTAAATATTACTTTATCAGGTAACATTTAATTTTGAAATCGAAGAGGTAATCCATTATTTATATTAAAATTTGTTACCCCTTGCAGACGAGTGTTATTATATTATATTATCTTAAATATACGATCTGTGGATGCCCGCAACAACAAATTTTCCCATTAATTTCGGCACATATTAGAAATCTTAAGTTCAGAAAAGACATGTCATTAATGATCACTAGCAAGTCAGCCTTCTATATTTTTTTATCGTGCAAGCCTTCATGCGGCACCGGGCCTGGGTGGAATGCTGCTCAATGCTTACCATTCACCATTGCAAAACGATCCATGGGATTGTGTTTAGTGCTGTTAGCTGAATCGGGGCTCATTAAAGAATTAGGGCTTTCAATCTCTTCTAGCTTAGTAATATTTTCATAAATAATTTACATAAAACTGTCATCATGGTCGATTGACACAACTTTAAATTATAAATGGTCAGTGAATTGACGATGAGATATGAATACAAAATGTTTGAGTGTTGAGCATAGGATCCTATATGAAGTTGATAACAAAAACGATAATATTGAGATATTTAAACTCTTTATAAGTAATATTAATGCCTCCTTACGAAATTTGGATGAAGCGGATATTCAAATCTATTGCAAAGAAAAAATATTCATATGTCAGGAGTCATCCGGTGTGATTTATGTGTAACACCCTGACGTTGGTACGATTCATATATTTATGACGATTCAGTTTTACAAAGTATGTGCAATACAGAAGTAATGTAAAAATGAACTGAACAGGCTTCGTAACATGATGCGAGATGGTGTACAGGTTGTGTAGCTTAACTGACTGAAGGCGGCATATCAACACAATCTGTGTTGTCCTGTTTTCATCTTCCCCTCCCACGGGCTACCGGAAATTTCACACGAAACGTGTGATATTTTTGATTTCATAGCTGTAATTTTTGAGACTTCACCCAGTGGTGTGTGGGGCTCGCGGCACACTGTAGTGCCCTAGACCCAATAAAACCGGCGCGTTTGTTATCAGTGCCACCTTTGGTGAGGTGCCCTGGAACTACAAATCATCTCAGCACCTTGACGGCTAGTCAGTTCCCTGGGGAACCGACACCATCTCTAATGAAGGTTGGCCCCGCACTGCAGGTAAACACCACCACGATTGGGACAGTGCAATGGGGTGAGCTTTTCACCGTCGCCCTTAGTCCCGTGCGCAAATCTAATGATAAAGATATTTATTACCATGAAAACATTAAATGTCTCCTTGGGATAGGTTTTACGCGGCCAAAACCACGAAGTCAGTGTAGATAACATTGTAAACTGTTTACGCAATATTGTCTATTGTAAATAAAGTATTGTAATGGCCATTGTAAGTATGATGTGGCCGTGTCCAATCCTTGAACGGCCGTGAGTCACATTGTGAATGAGTGACAGACGCCATTGTTCCTAGCACACTCGACTGACCCATGATGTTGATGGTAAAATTAGCACATTTAGCTTACGTTAGCACTACAATTTTATATCATCACGATTTTAAAAATATCCGTTTGATTTTAATTGATTGGAATTTCAATTTCCTTATGTTAAAGCTTTGAAAATTTAGACAAAAGCATTGTTAATTCGTACAGTTGCACCGCATTTATTTTTTAAATTGCGGCAGTGGCACCTTTCTCAAAAGTGCTTGACGTTTTGTAAAGATACTGGCCGTATCTCTGTATTGCCAGTTCCTGCCTTCACTTATCTTCCCATCTTTGAAACCGCAGGAAACGCGACATTTTAGTAATTCAGCAGTTGCACCACCTGTTGTGCAAGTATGACCTAACATTCCCTACTTGCAACAGACGGCGGATAACTTTATAATTTCATCATGATGTAGCTATGGCTGTAAAACTTGTAAATTATAACACGATCAGAGATCTGGGCGAAGGAAATGCCGACACACTGTCTCGAGCACTTAAGATCTGAAGAAACCTGCGGTGGAGCGAGGAAATTGAGAAATTATCTTGTATTAACAGATACTCTGTTGCAGACATATCTGGTTGCACGGATGCGACTGAGAAAAATTGCTGTGTTAGGGCAGTTAAGCAGTTCATATCTCAGGCCCCTCACGCATAACCTTCGAGTCTTTATGATCGCTAGCTGTGTCTCGCGGTTTCAGTCGCATTTTATGTAAATATATTTCTAAATTGTAATCTATTGAAATATTTTTAGAATATTTTTCTTGGGAGTACAACAAACACACAAACAAATTTTGACATTTGTTAGTAGAATGTGAAAGTAAACCAACATAACATAACTGTTGAGCATGCCTCATGCACGAGGAGCGGCTCAGTGCAGCGCCGAAATTATCATCGAATTTGATCACGATATTTGTATCATTAACGAATTAGGTTTATTGAGGCCAATTTGAAAGTAGCGCCGGCCACTTTCTCACGGAATGCTCTGATGTTCATAGAGTACGACTACAGCAGTAGTGGAGAAAAAACCGTGCAAGTGAAAGTAGCGCCGTCCACTTTCTCACGGAATGCTCTGATGTTCATAGAGTACGACTACAGCAGTAGTAGAGAAAAAACCGTGCAAGTGAAAGTAGCGCCGTCCACTTTCTCACGGAATGCTCTGATGTTCATAGAGTACGACTACAGCAGTAGTGGAGAAAAAACCGTGCAAGTGAAAGTAGCGCCGTCCACTTTCTCACGGAATGTTCTGATGTTCATAGAGTACGACTACAGCAGTAGTGGAGAAAAAACCGTGCAAGTGAAAGTAGCGCCGTCCACTTTCTCACGGAATGCTCTGATGTTCATAGAGTACGACTACAGCAGTAGTCGAGAAAAAACCGTGCAAGTGAAAGTAGCGCCGTCCACTTTCTCACGGAATGCTCTGATGTTCATAGAGTACGACTACAGCAGTAGTGGAGAAAAAACCGTACAAGTGAAAGTGACACTAATATCCTCCAACAGCTGATTAGTTTGGACCGATTAAAAGCTCCAGCTGCATTGGGCAAATAAAACTCACAAAGAATATCCACATCATCATCAGCACTTACACCGCCGTCACGAGTCCCTCTCGTAGGATGGTCGGACGTTCGATCCTTTGCCACTCACGAAGTCGTTGTCAACTCCTACCAGTAAAATGAGTGGCATCTTGAGCCGATCGGCTTGGACCCCACAGTATGCCACTCATTCCACTGCGCAGTGGTGTTGTTGAGTGTATACGTATCGAACATAAGCGGTCGTAAGTTCGAGTGCTGCCCAGGTCATGGATGTTTATAAATGTTGTATTTCTATATATCGTAAAAAAATATATTTAATACGAATTTTTCTTAAATTCATAAAAATATGTTAAATGTTGTTGTTTTTGTTGCTACCATTGTCTACCTCGTGTGTATCCCGTAATATGTTAAATATTGTTGTTGCTACCATTGTCTACCTCGTGTGTATCCCGTAATATGATAAATGTTGTTGTTCTTGTTGTTACCATTGTCTGCCTCATTTGTATCCCGAGATGAAATATGTCCTGACATAGGACTTGAGTGACAGGTGCCCTCGCTCCACAGATATCATTATGTATTTATTATTATTTTAAGAAGAGCGGGTCGTATTTGTTTGCAATACCGTAAGATGTGCGAGCACTATGGTGCGCACCTTTATTCCAGTACCTGCCTCGCCCTGCTACCTGCCACGCACTGCTACCTGCCGCGCCCTGCTACCTGCCGCGCACTGCTACCTGCCGCGCCCTGCTACCTGCCGCGCACTGCTACCTGCCGCGCCCTGCTACCTGCCGCGCACTGCTACCTGCCGCGCCCTGCTACCTGCCGCGCCCTGCTACCTGCCGCGCCTTGCTACCTGCAGTTTGGATGAATTTTTGCGACGTACGATGCCATCACAGCTGTGCCACAGTTTTGGCCGGACAAGATTTGGGCTGTACCACTAACCACCACTAACCATTTTTTTTTTGGTGACGAAGGGGAATGCATTTACGCATGATACCTGGGAGCCCGGGTAGACCCCCAGACCTATGTTGGACTCGGCCATTGGGTAGCAATACCAACTAAACCCCTACGGATCGTCCGCTATAAGTGGAGGATCCCGGATCTGCAGGCAACAGGACCCCTCCAGCGACAGGCGGGCCTCGGCGAA
>JAFELO010004468.1:9927-34019 GCA_017140195.1 Eumaeus atala
TAGTGGCCTATAGTGGGCCCACCTCGGGAGACATAGAACAGGAAACTGTGTTGAGGTGTGCTGGAACACGCAGCAAACTGACAACTCGGGTCTCCTTAAGCAGACGACGGCTCTCGCTAAGCCGTCGCCCTACGACCCGTCGTAAGGCGGCAGTATTTGTTTTTGACGAAGAGCCTTGGACCTTTCGAGCGGTGTTGGTTGTTCGCCTCTCTTAGGCGCTGTGCCTCGCTCTTACGTTTAGTCTGTGTAAGGTAGAATGGTTTTTGTGGGTATTCGGCACTATAATGTACAACAAGCCCCACGCACCCCTGGGCCCCACCTGGGGCCAGTGATGGCATGTAAATGCGTTTCGCCACGAATACAAAAAAAAATGGGTGTACCACGGCGAAGTTATCCGACCAACACCACCCCAACTTATACAAGAACTTAACATATACAAGAATCGTAAAATTTTTTGCTCGATAATTATAATGGTAACAGGTAGACGGTTGAAATATTCACAGAATGTTTATTTATATATTCACCTTCAATATAAATAATTCAATTTAAATGGAATAAACACTTGTAAATATATCGACACCATAAACATATTTTTGCTTTATTTTGTCCTCTTGAATAACGGCGATTGATAGACACACACTTGAAATATTTACAATTTATTTAGGGTTATATTTATTTTTAAAATAACGACTGTTTAATTAAAAACCAAGTATATTATTAATAATGTATAAAATAACGCCCGAGTTCAGTGCAAAACTATAGAATGTTTGCATTCATATAACTAGCTAGTACTAAAATTAGGCACTCAGGGGAAGCACGCGAGTAGCGTAAACGGCGCGGTGAGGTGCTGGCATTCTCTCAGGCCTGATTGCATATAAATCGCGCGCGAGCTGTACGTATTGTACAACCAATACACAGTAGAGAGTGAACTCGATGCCCTATAACTGGGTAGCTAAATACACCAAGTCAAAGAAAACGCTCAAACTAGCGCATATGTATGAATTTGCAATTTACTATTTAAAATGATGGTCGTGTCTGGGTAATATTTTCATTGAATCATGAATGGTGACTGTACGGAACCCTTCATAGATTAGCGCACCTGTCTGATTTTTGACCACCATTCAATTATATAGCAGGAAATTCAGTGTTGGATCATTTGAGATTCACCACAGCTAATATGTGGCTTTAGAAGCGGTGATCACATACGATCACTTGATTTAGTTGATTTTTTACAAAACGAACTCAAGTACAAACTTTTTAATACAACCTGTATATTGTCTTTCATGTACTATAAAAGGGAACCATTAAAATAACTTGACTTATTTAAAACTAGTTTTTGGTTTTGTTTACTTCAGGTAAGGTTTCTTTATGTGGAATAGAAGATCTAATGTAATATATCTATGTTTAGTTATTTATTAAAATCACATTGGATAAACGCTACAATATAGTCATGCTGTGTCAAAAACCCACTCGGATTTATTCGCACACTGGCATACATCGTCAACGCTTGGAATTCGTTAGTTAACAAAATAACACTGCACCCATAAAATATCATGAACGCGCTTCTAGCGTATGCGTGTGACAGAAGCTCAGGTGACAAGAAACAAAACCCGTATTGCAACATTACATGCACTGGATTTGTCTCCTAGGATTTGATAATGTTTTAAGAAATTATTTATATATGTATTTTGTTTTTATATAATAAAAACAAGAAAGAAGTGTACATTCAATATTTTTCAAAGACAACAATATACATACAGAGACAAAATCTGAAAAAAAACTGTCTGCATGTTTATGGTTGTCTGTTTGTACAGGCTAATCTCTGGAAGTAATTGAAGGATTTTAATGAAACTTTTTTGTTGTATAGCCAATGAGACTGGGCAACATATAGGATGTTTTTTTTTTTGAGATCTGGAACATATTATATAGAAACTGGGGTATTAGCTAAACCGTAAGAAAAATATAGAATAGACGTCCTAACATACCGCCTTTACCACGTGGAAGCACTACCAGCTTATGTTATTATGAAGTAAGAAATTTAGTGTCGATAGTAATAACTCAAAGTATGATGAGGAGTTAAAATTTAAGATCTATCGACATAGAACCGAAAAGCATCTACTAAACTGAAAGACATATTTATAAAGAATGTCAATAAATTAAATTTCTTACTTCATAATAACATAATCTGGTAGTACTTCCACGTGAAGGCGGTAATAGTTAAAATCCAATTTATATGACCACGGAAGATTCATGTCATTGGAGGTTGATATTACTTAAATTATTATTACCATTAATATAGTCCCACATACATAATATGTCTTCGGGCTTATGTTACTTTGAGTACTAACTTATTTTTCTTTCCATCATCATCTCCATAACACGGTAAACTTGGGTAGGGTTAAGGTAACTACGGGGGGCACACACTTAGGTTACATAAGAATAAAAAAAAATGTTTTATTATACATACAATAAATATATTTCCTAAATATATATAGCTATTCCAGAATACTAAATGAATACAATACAAGATTTTCGAAAATGTGTTTGTTGTGTATTTGTATGTAAACTCTAATCTCTAAGGCTACTCAACGGATTTTATGATTATGTTTTTGGTTTTAGTAAATTATAGCTTATACTGGGCTATACTGGGCACAATATAAGCTATAATTTTTTATCGTGACCAATCTTCATCATGTGAAACCCTAAGAGCTCGATAGAACTATTTTCGTTAGATCCCTTTACATTGCTTTATATTAACGTATATGTTTGTATATGCATGTGTATATGTATATCTATGTAAGTAGTGTATCTTATGTGTTTTTTTTTTAATTTCTTTTTATTTTTTATTTAATAAGGCTATGTGTATTTATCGTTTACTGTTCTAAGCTGTCACTGTTTATCGGTGTTGGAAATACTGCACTGTATTTCCAACTCCTGCAGAGTGGCATCCCCTTTTGGGGCAAAGCTGCATTGCTGATTTAAGTGTGTAATTTTTGTGCCCGCGTTTTATCTCTGCTGTTTTTGTTTATTGTTATATAATATTTTTAACACTTTCTTTTTCTGTCGCTTTCTCTGTGTAATGTCGCCTTTATTCCGAATGAAGCTTTTTGCTATTTATATTTTTCTATTAATGGAAATGGTTCCTTAAGAAAACGTGTTGCGCTTAGTGGCCCGTTTCTGTGGACAATAGAACTCGGAAGCTTACAATATATTATGTGCAAAACAAATTAGTTGAGAGCACAGTCAATTCAATAAGCCAATATATGATATGTTATATAAGGAGCGTAGTTAAGTCGTGATGTATTTGTAGTGCAATAATTATAATTTTTCTCCCGCATGTCGTCTACAAAAGTAATGTTGCGATTTGTATTGAAGCGTTATATTATTTTTCAATCTTAACATTGTAATGAGTTCAGGCACGTAGCAACGGTGCGAGGGGCGTGACCGTTATCATAGATAACAAGGCGTTGCAACAGACAATGCAAGATTATGAAACTGCGTTACCAGCCTACCAGGTACCTAGACGAGGTGACCGCTAACAAAGAGTTATATCACATTTCACTTTCCACATGGAATCTAGAATAGCACGTTAAGCTGAACTGTCATAAATATATTGTCATCCCTTTCAATTTTGGCGGTCAGATATTCAGCAAAATCAGGTTACATCAGAGAGCTGAACTCAATGTACAAATTGGGAATAAGGCTGTGATGACGATACCTAATGTCCAAGCAGTCTACCTACTACTTTACGTTGACATTAACGAAAGAAATTCACGTACACCATATAGCCTACAATACTAATATTTTATGAAAATTCATAATGGATTTTCTCTTAAACCTGACGTCCTCCTATGTTCTTTTTAATGTACCAGATGTTAAAAACGGCTTCTTATTTATTATATTTCTTTACAAATAGGGACGCAATTATTCACAATCAGCTAAAACTAGATAGCTATAGATTATATTTTACACTTAACAAGTTTAACTTTTATTTATTTGTTTTTTAAATTTTTCGTTTTTCACAGATATTTTAACAATAAGTAAGGGCAGCGAAACCACAAGTACATTTCAAGTTGAGCAAACCAGGGATAATGAAATTAGATGAAAATGTCGTCATCTCAGGAATGGCAGGCATTTATCCTGATTCACATGATGTCAAACAGCTTTCAAAAACACTCTATGACAAGGTTTCTATGATGCATTTAATAGACAATTACGATATAATTGTAAAATATTTTAAGTTTATTAATTATATAATAATAATTAATGGATAATTAAAAGTAAGGCCTAATAAACTTTTCATTATTTCAAGTTTATTCATTTAATAAATAAAACTTTGTTCGTAAAATTACAGATAAATCCCATTAAGAAAACCAGCCGTTGGAAATATAGTCATTATGAAGCTGCTCATTATGTTGGCAATGTTCCAGATCTTGAGTATTTTGATGCCGAATTTTTTAAAGTAAATTTTCGCCTCTGCGTGCGAGTGGATCCCATGCCACGTAAGCTACTTGAACAGTCGTATCAAGCCATATATGATGCAGGTTTGAATTTAATATTTTCTATAACTTTTCAGCAATGCAATTGTAGAAATGTTCACTGGGATCAGGGAGATACCTCCCTGTATCTGTAGTATTTATTAATCCAGTACGGCGTTGTGAGGCACAGCGTGAGGGTGCACCTGTCGCCCTTACATATTTTGTAACGTCTCGTAGTACGTATGTTGTAATCGCATTGTACAAATCCCCGTATAACATTTCGGCTAGCGATTTTATGAAACAGGGCCGTCTTGTCTTGTGGCGGGCTCGTGTCCATGTGTGCAGTCGTGTAAGCATGAAAAAAAATACTCTATAAAATATCGAGTGTTAGTGGGTAGAAAATGTATTCTATACATTAATAGGTGTTAGTTGGAATAACATTTATTTTGTACTTTACACTATAGAGTTCTTTTTCAACTTCATACAAGGTTTAAGTCCGGCGCATCTATCAGGAAAAAAAGTGGGAGTTTTTATTGGAACTTGTTTCACTGAATCTGAAAAAGCCTTCTTTTATACCAATGATACAAAATCTGGTCTGGGATTATTAGGGTAAGAGACATTATATTTGTGTAACAATTTATTTTGTCCATTCTTTAGAACGCCAACGTTCTAAAGAATTGAATGGACCAAAACAATTATATTTTGTTTGAGTACTAGCTGTGTGGGGGTGGCCTGGGAGTACCCCCACTCTCAATCCAAGCCCAGGGTAAAGTAAAAGTCGTCAAAGGGCAATAGCGTCTTAGGATGTGTCTTAGGTGTCCCGTCTGCTTCATAGTGACAGTGAAGTAGAGGGGCGTATCGGATAGCGCTCGCGCCGAGTGATGGACGTACAACCAGTCGGATCGGCGACAGGCAGCAGTAGCGCCGGTCCGAAACCTAATGTCCGATAGAATTCGTAAACAAGTCATAAGGCAGAAAACTCAGGTATGAGATATTATGCGACGAATAAGCTCGCAGAAGTGACAATGGCCTGGTCACACACTCGGAAGAACAGATGGCAGAAGGGCCAGTAAAGTTCTGGAGTTGAGGCCGCGTCTAGGAGAAAGAAGCGTTGGTTCACCAGGTGGAAAGACGATCTCCGTGCAGTAGCCGGTCCGAGATGGATACGAGTAACAGGACATCGGTCGTCCTGGCGTTGAAAGAGGCCTGTGTCCAGCAGTGGACCGATAAGGGCTGATATTGTAAGATTGATTGACTGTTATTTTTAATTTTTATAAAATTTGATGGAATAATTCAGCCGCCGTATAGCGTCACGACTGGAGAGCGGCACTGGAACAGATAGATCTAATTGTCAAGATTGACATGCTTGATGCCTGAGTCATAGGTCCTAGGAGGCGATGGTCTCTTTTTGTGAGACGGTGATGTCCTAGAAAGTGGCCGTGTACCGGGCCAGAGAAGTGGATAATGACCTGCCATATATGCGACTGATAGGAGCGCGTTAAAGGGCTACAAGCAAAGTATACTGCAATAACTGGGAACAAGGTTCAGAATGGGAACCTGACTCCGTTGTGATGACCCCATTTTTTTAAATTCCGGTAGCTTCTGAGGGATGACCCATAACTCCCGCGGGGTTTTAGTGTGCATCCGCAAGACTCACACACCCACCGGATCTCACACGGCACTGGTGGCACATAAATACATTTAATTACCAGAAACAAAATAAAAGTATCAGCTTATCCAAGTATGTCTTTCAAAGTGATTTTAACTTGTTCAGATGCAACAAAAGTATGTTTGCCAATCGGATCTCGTACTGGTTGAATGTAAAAGGCCCTTCAGTTACCATTGATAATGGGTGCTGTAGTTCTAAAAGCGCATTGGAGTCAGCAGCGTCTGCTATACTTCGCGGAGATTGTGAAGCGGCCATTGTGGGAGGTGCTACACTATGCTTATATCCAGATACTACTGTGCATTTTGGCAGGTACAAAATCTAATACCAATCCATAGATAGTTTTAAACAAATTATAAATATAATTGACGGAAAGTACTATTATATCTCCAATAAATAATATTATATATTTGTAAATAGAACTTTTTCATACTATATCCCCCCATGGAAATACTAAAATGATTACAGAATATTGAAGCTGAGTGCTGATAGAAAAACAAAATGTTTTGATAATGAGGCTGCGGGATGCGTCCAGTCAGAGGCGATCAATGTGCTTTTCCTGCAGCAAGCTAAAGACGCACTTAGGTAAAAAGCTTTTTTTTATATAGTAAATTGGGACAAACGAGTAATCAGATTCTAACATGCGACTACCGAGGCCCATGAACATCCACATATTTACTATGCCGATTGCTCTCCTTTCCTTTTACCCACAGTGGGCCACCGGCTACTCACAAACCATACAATACGTGATACTGAAGATGTCTTTTGTATTTCTTAATAACTTGTATTTATAAAAAAGTATGTCATTTTATTTCCAACTTCTTCTAATTTAACGGATAAAACAAATTAAAACGGTTTATTATGGAAATAAAAGAATACAATCGAAACTTAACTCTAATAAATAATTTAAGTATATTTACAGGATCTATGTTGAAGTGGAAGTGATATCCACTCGTGGAATGGTGGGCTTCATGAAATCCGGTTATCGGGAAATGTAGTCGTCGGGATGTACGTTTGGATAAATCGTCGGATGTTGTGAGCGTCGTGTGTGGGGACGTCACCGCGGGAAGTTCGAAGTGGTGACACCATTGAGCATCAGTCTACTCGTGACCACGGCCGTTGCATTATGGCCGAAACGCCCTCGGCGTGGTAAATGCTTCGATCAAAACAGTACGCGATTAATCGCGTACTTAAGTCTCGTTTACGCTATAAAAATAAAATACAAAACTTTTTTTTTTTAAGTTTCGCACTCCTATATTGAGTATGTGTAGAAAAGGTGCAGAACGGTAATATTTTTCGTATAATACGCATTTAATTAATATTATTTAATTTAAATAAAACATTACCCACGCTGCAAACCCAATGTTATAACTTCCGTAATACACAATTCGTGTCCCTATCAAAAATATCATAACGTACAACATGTAATATTCCTATGCACATAAAAAAAGGTTTCACAATATTAGTATACAGAATATTCTGTATCGGTCTCTGGGCTATAATCAATTATTTTTCTTCCTAGCCGTATCCCGTTTCACTGCAACCCAGAAAGGAAGCCAGGCTCAATCCTGGATTAGGTTTTCCCTTTACTTATTATAGTATGGGGGGCAAACGATCCCTTCTCGACTCCGACGCCTGTGAACTTCCGCTCAATTACTATGCCGATTACTTGTCGTCATTTCCTTCTCTCCTTAAATGTTGTCGAATTTCCTCGCGATGTTTCCCTTTACCATGAGAGCCACAGAGAATGCACATTCCGGGCGGCTTATGAGTTTCCTGTGACCTACTGGAAGAGTGAATAGGAGGGTAGCGCAGATGCGTTTTTGTTGTTTGTTCCCGCATAATACATAATGCATCTGCATTATGCGGGTGTTGATAGTCTACAGAAACTCCGATTGCTTGTTTGCCCCTTGATTATAAAACAGTGGATCTCTGTAATAGTCTTGTAACTTTAAAAGCCACAATAAAATCGTTCCATTGAAGAAATTGGTACAAATTTTAAAAATTGTAGTAAATGAATATGCACCTGAATAAGAATACTTACAATAATAATAAAACTTAACAGTCAATTATCTTTGATGTTAGCTATACCAGAAGCGGATAAATCTGAAATGGAAGCTATCGATGAGGTGTTCTGTAAAAGCAGGAACAAGCCGCTGGTGGTTGGAAGTGTAATGTCTAATATTGGATATTCAGCTTCGAGTATTGCCTCAATAACTAAGGTAAACTAATAATAATAGCAGTTGACAATTAAAGTAAAAGTTATATAAATAAATATATGAATATTCGTAATGTGTACATAAACAATATGAATATCATAATGTAATTAGTAGCTACTTAGCTGTATATGTACCCGCATATGTGCTGTGTGTAAATAAGTTTAGCTTTTGTAGAAAGTACCGAACAGACATACAACCTTTCGCATTCATCATATTAGAAATATTTCGAATAACCCAACATTAAATTAAAAAGATAATACCCGACTGCTTACTATACCTACGGTGTCGCGTCTCGTGCGGTTTGTGAGTAGCCGGTGGCCCACTGGGCGAAGGTGAAAAGGAGGACAACGCATCGACATGATTATGCTAGATGTTCATGGGCGCGGCGGTAGTCATTGAAAGGCTCCGAATTCTCGTTTGTCCTCCTATATATACATACATATATATATATATATATATATATATATATATATTTACATATATATATATATATACACACATACATATATATATGTGCCAAATTCAGGTTTGGAGGTGTTATAGTTTCTGAGATTTCGTGATTAATCTGTGAGTGGCATATCGCTTTTTAGTTATCAACTTATGTTAACAGGTTCTATTGGGCTTCCACAAAGGGAAGCTTGCAGCAAATCTACATAACGAGTCACTGCGAGAAGATATACCAGCATTAAAAGAAGGACGCATTGAAATTTTGAGAGAACATAAGGAATTCTATCGTTCCTATATCGCAGTCAACAGTATATCTTTTAATGGGAATTACGGTCACATCCTACTTAATGGCCGTTATAAAACTTAAGTGAGTCAGTTTTACTTGTAGTATTTTATTATTTTTTTATATTTTAATTTTATTAATTGCAAATATGGTTTGCTATTTGAGGAATAATCGCGCTTTACTTTATATTTAAAACCAAAGCTAGGCTGCGATCTAGTCATTGTGTATTTTTCATTCATTATAATTTCTTGTTTAACTTGCAATGTTAGTTCGTATAGGTCTTAAAACTCCCTTGGCCTCGTAAGTCATGCCAGCCACGACCTAGTTAGATACTATTATCTGATTCATCATTATTGAACCACCGACTTAATGTGATAATGATGACAGAAGGTAGTCATGGAAACTCTAAATAATATTTCGTAATCACACTGTACTCAAGCTTATGTCATTAGTTTTGATAAGGGCTTTATAAGGGCTTTTCGATTAGATAAAAAAGATCTCAAGCAGGAAAGTCCAAAGAACTCTGGAGTAAATGATTTGAATCACATGGCGTGTGAGTTCGTTAAATGTGTATATACAACGTCTTTAGACTTAGACGACATCCAAGTTATCACACCTTGGATGTCGTCTAAGTCTAAAGATGAACCTTGAAGATGCTCATGGGATTGCTGTATTATATTTAAAATATCTGACACCAGTCATATAGTGTAAGCACTTTAAATTGTGTTGACAAGGGCTATGTCTTTATGGATACGTTATATACTAGTGTCTGATGATGGAAATTGGTCATGGAAACTATGTGATAAAATAGTTCAATCCAATCGTGTTCACTGTATGGGATTGTTTGGCTTGTATTGGCAATTACACTGGAGCTACATTACCATCATTCTCATAATGGTGTCTCGTGTCATCAGTCTCACTGAGCTTGTTTGGAAGGTTGTTTCTCAGGTTGTGATAAGGGTTGAAACGGTAATAGTCGAGTCACGACTGTACGTCTTTATTTTACTAAAAAGAGTGTTTTGATTTTGGTGGATAGCGTGGAAGGCGGCCCTGGGAATTGAGGAGTTACACGTCACAACCCCATACGGTTCGACTAAGTCCGATGTCTCCAGGCAAGCCGTGTCAGTCCACCAGGACTGCAATTCTGGCCCGAAATTGTACCGCAGTGTGGTTAGGGCGTCCTCTGTAGGCGAGGCGTACCGGTCCGCCCCCATCGGTACGAGAAATGGTAAATGCAGCGAAGGGGACCGCCAGCCATCACGCCATATCCGAGTTGCCGAACGGAGGAGTGCTCGTTACTAGATAGGCACGTGGAATGTGAGAGGTGGGTTGGAAGATAAGATGAATGAACATATAGATGTAATAAACGAGAGACGTTTGGATATTTTTTGTGTAAAAGTGACTAAGCGTAAGGGTAGTGGAACCACACATCTCCCCGACGGCATCAAGACAGCGCCGGAGTGGGTGTTGGTCTATCCTCACGCTTAGTCCCCGGTGTGTAAGATTATGGTGAGCATACCTCAAGCTCAAGACTTATCAGGGTCCAAATTAAGATGTGACTCACAAGACTTTTTAAGGTTGCATTACATTCACTAGTAACCTCGACGTTAACCAATAACCTAGAATATTTTGGGATTCTGTAAGGGATGTTCTGGACTAGGTAGTTGCTAATGAAAGAGTGGAAAGTATTGTGTGATGACTATAATGGATGGGTTGGTACCAAGCGGTCAGGTTTTGATGCCGAATTAGGTCCGTATGGTGATAGTGGAGCGAATGATGCTGGTTAGCACATTGTGTATTTATATGTGGAATCTCCTTGTGGATAACACAGCATTCCATCATAAGGACATACATTTGTATGCATGGAGGAAGAATGACCAAAAGAGTGTGACAGATCTGATTTGGAGTGATAGTAGGCACCGCCAATGTTTAAAAGATACGCACGCCTTCAGAGGTACTACTAACCTTGATACGGACTACTGTTTGATTGATTTGATTGTCAGCCGAAATAGGGGTCTGTTTAAGGGATGGTCTGAGACAGCGCGTTCCATTCGGAGAGCTTGAAAGGAGTCAAAAGTGGCAATATCTGAATTTTAGGAGTCTGTATGAGAATCAGGTTCGGGAGATGTAGTCAAAAGCTGACCTACTCGACCTGGACATAGATGAATGTTGGCAAGTTTGGAAATAAAATATGGTTGGATGTGAAAGAGGTCTGTGGAAGAGCAAAACTGTGCAAATAAATGAGTGGAGAAGCACAGCGGAATGACGAAATGAAAGTTGCGATCGAAAGGAAGAAGAATGCATGAGGCGACTGTGTTTCATGTTTGTAAACGAATGATATTATGAAGGATACGAATGAGAAAATATATCGTCGTTGTAAAAATGCCATAAAAATCTTAGTGAAAGAGGAGCGTGAAAGAATACGACTGAAAGCGGAGAAGAGACTGCGAACTCATTTATGTTTATTTTCTATTATATTGTAAAAACTTATTTATTAAATTTATTTTAGTTCAATTTATTTGGCATACAATAGCAAACATGAGAGCTATTTTCTATTTTATCACTTTATAAAAATCATGAACATACAAATTCAAATCAAAATAGACACATTTATATATTTCTATTTATTTGTAATTTATTTTTTGTTATTTGTAGGAAAAGAATCTTTATAAAACTAAATTACCACGACTGGTGATTTTATCCGGACGTCAAGAGAGTTCAGTGCAAAAAATCATCAACGACTTGAAGTCGCGTCCAATAGATCCTGAAGAACAAGTAACCTGAATGTGAATCCTGAAGTAAGGCATACTGCATAATATACATGAAACAAGAATATTGGGGCATTTGGCGAGAGGATTTGTCATCCTTGGTATTTATCTTTTAGTTATACTATTTATACGCTCTTTTTTGCCTATTTCCCGACATCCTGCCGTTATTCCATACTGTCCACATGTATCTAGAGCTTCAGTGGTCTACATCGCAGTGATGATCCTTTCCATGGGCCATCCATTCCTCTCAGCGCCGAGGCCATTATAGCTACCACGCGCGAGTTTGCCCCGACGTCAGAGTCGGAGGCCGAGGATCCCCGGGGTCTCTCTGGCCGTGATAATAATAAATAAATAAATAAATGATAATAAATAGCTTTCATACATATTCTCTTCATCATCTCTCTTATCTGTGGGAGAGTAGGGGTTCGGACCCCTTTTCGACCCCTAACCAAGCGTCAACCGACGAGCACTCAAAGCAATACGATGAAGCTGTATTGAGATTCTCGTCGCTTCCACTGCATAAATTCAGGTCTGAACAAAAAAGAAAAGGAGTGGTCTATGTGTTAGCGCGTCGGACTTCCACTCAGTTATTTCAAGTTCAATCCCCGCCATGTACCAAGGAGTAAAATACTCTTAGGCACCATGTACCAATGAGTAAAATACTGTTAGATACGTTTAATGAGTGTTGTCATGCCAAAGGAAGACATCGTGAGAAATCCGGATTCGTGTATTCGATTTCGACCTAATCTAGGATTGGGTCTGGTTTCCTATCATATGCAGAGGTCAGGCGATAGTCGATCCGTGTAAAAGCTGGCACCCACGTGAAATCCCCTAGACTAGATAGCCGACCGCAATATCATCTGATATAGAAACGGGATAAAGCTAGGTCGAAGAAGAGGATTAGCATATATCCCAGACCAACAACGAATTTAAATAGTCATGAGTCTATCTACAATATAGAATTACATGCAAAAAGTCTCTGATCTAGGCGGAACCGAACCCGCGACCTACTTTACTAATGCGCCTATCTAAATGTGCAGAATTTAGATAGGCGCAGTAAAAGAAAAATAATAGAGGAATTACAATATCTAAAGTTAAAATATTTATGCTATGAGGCCAGTGCAGATCGGAAGCTCAACCAGTAGACCAACGTACCACCATTTAGGAAGACCGACCATTATAAATTGAATAAGAAGGTTCTAAAAATTGAATAACAACCAGAACCTAGAGCTATCAAACAACTTGCAAAACAATAAACCCTAAAAGTAATCGATGCTAAATACTCTAAGATGTTTTTTTTTATTTCTAATATAACGTGTCTTCAAAGAGCTAAATTATTTTCAATTCACGATATGTACATTCTGAAATGACCAAATTTGTTAACAATAAATACAATAACTTTACGACTATGATGGATACCTTACTAGAGCACTGACCTAACAAATCAGGGATTTAAGTAAACTAGTTTTAAATAAATTACAAAACAGTATTATATCACAGAAATAGTTTTTCTGTGTGAATTAAAATTTTTTATATACTAGTACTATATTATTGATAACCTATCATCTGATATAAAATGCCTATATGGAAAGCAATTTGAAGACTCAAGGAGTGTCAAATACAAATTGTATTTCAGATTTGCTTTGAGTCGTAAGCGTTCAAGAGTTTCTCACAATAAAATGTAATAAAATTAAATTATTGCTCCGTTACGTATAAAAAGTGCATGCTGCTGAAAAATGGTGAATTGTACAAGTAGCTACTAATTATAGATTGTACACCTCAAATAATCCATGTACTTGCAAATAAAACTTATTTAGTTAAAAAAATTCTAAGCAAATGATGTTTACTTTAGATACAGATGAGAAGAATGAAACTGTGAGCCTGTGTGAAGCTAGCGGTTACTTTGATCAAGGTAATCGTCCTCTATGGTTTGTGTACAGTGGAATGGGTTCTCAATGGGTCGGCATGGGTAATGAGCTGATGCGTATACCCATATTTGCTAATTCTATTGCAAGGTATAAATAATGATTATTTACATCTTAAATATATTTAATTGGTATATATACCACATGACAACGTGGTGTTGCTGTTGATTTTTTACTACGCTCGACATACTTCCCAGCCAAAATTCGGCCGTCGTCGTACAGATTTTTTTTTCGGAGGGAGCTACTACTGGTTGACGGCGTTATTGCCCCGCCTCAACAGTTCCACTAACTAGGGTAGACTTTTGTGTCTTCCTGTTTAGGGAGACGATAGGGGGGCAGACCGCCTGTTTTCCCGCATGTAGGTAGAGATGTACCGGGTTGTATTTAGGCGTACTCTAAAGTAATTATTTTTGGGGCTAAAAAGGGGGAGGTGGTCCCCCTCCCCACACTAGTGGGACGGTGTGCGCACGATGCTGTTAAAATTGTGGTGACGTGGATAAGGATAATTGAGCTCGTTTATTGTTTGGATTATCTGAGGAGGCCGGCCTCATCACCCCACCTCTGACGAGTTTGATTTGCGCTACAAATCAGCAAGAAGCCATGAGCATGATTTGTTTATTATTATTAGAGCTCTCTAGAATCATGTTACATTATCTCAAGTTATCTAAGCTCTCAACTTAACGGATACTAACCCGGGATTGCATTCATGAGCGGTTTGTTAGTCTGTCATTTGGTCAGTCATATGTGTATGTATATATGTAAGGTTTCATCGCTCGACCGGTACTAGCGGTGCACATGATATTGGTTCTAGCAGGAAAAATGCATTTACGAACCATCCAGCTGACTCAAGGGAGCCTGAAGTGTGTGTCGGACTCAGTTCGTAAAACGATACGAAAACTGCCATCCGTTACCTGGCCCAATTTTCACTTTACTGCGGGAGCGTGTCTTGGAGTTTCTTTGTTTGTGTTCCTGGGCGGATTTTGGTACTGCTAACGCGACCGCGTCGTCGGCGTCATGCAATTCCTGCTTCGGCCGACGGATACGGGAGCGGTTAATAGCGTAGCGTACTCAGACGTTTGGACGATCAGATTGTTTTTGTGTTTCACGCACGGGGCCCGGTCAAAGAACTTTTGAATCAGGTCTTTGAAGTGTCCTTTAATCGAGGTCAAGTGAAAGTCACAATGTAGGTCGACGTTTCGCATGTACCAGTGACATGCGGTAACCATGCGTAACAATCTATTTTTCATTCTCTGGAAACGTTTTATTTGGGTAGGGGATATGTGCGCGAATGCTGCACTGCAATACGACGGGATCAGCCGATTGCATGTTATATACATAGTGAGCTTGTTTGTACGCCATTCTGCTCTTTTCGTTTATAAGTGGATACACTTTAGAAAGGACGTATCGAGCCTTTTTCAGAACGTTATCTATGTGATTCTTAAAGGTCATCGACCTATCGAGAGTGTCTCCTAAATATTTCACCATATCTGCTCTAGGTATCTCGTTACCGTGGAGGAAGATGGGAGGCATATTTCCTCGTCTATGGGAGGAGTGACTTAGGGAGAAGAGTAGGAAATTACTCTTTTCCGCATTAACCTCTATTCTCCATTTTAAGAATCATTCACCAAGTTCAGTGACGGCCTTCTGGAGTTATTTGCCTCCGTAGCTAGGGAGGTAATAGTACGGTACCATCCACGAACATCGCCAGCCGGACGCTGGGGTGTTGCGTCCCCAACACCCCAGCAGTGGGTGGGGTGGGGTGTATTTCGGTAGTGTACAGATTGAAGAGGGTGGAGATCCGACCGATCCTTGACGACAGCCGGCTCTGAGGGGACGAAGAGATGACAGGGTGCCCTCTATTCTGTAGTGGAACTGCCTATTTGCTAGGTATCTGTTTACGATCAGTAGCAGTCTGTCAGGCAGTCCTAATTGGTATAGTTTGAAGATGAGGCCTTGATTCCAAATCTTGTCGAACACCTTTGATACATCAAAGAAGACTTTCTTTTGAGTCACGTAGGTACGTACTTCGTGAGGCGGTATACTTGTTGTGGGCAGCTATGGCTGTCGCAAATCATAGCCCTTGCTATAGGCCAGTAAGCTGTATCCCCACCACGATTTACGACGACGCCTTATCGTGGCGGTGGGGCTAAGTAGCCTTGAGTGAACCCAGGCGAAGCCAATTGAACCGAGGCGGATCTTTGCATCCCTCTTATAAGAAGAGGGGGCTTAAAGATCAGGAGGAGGAATCGCTCTCGGTACCCCTCTTATAAGAAGAGGGGACCTAAGAGCAACAGGAGGTGGCATTTGCGCACGGGGCAAGGGGCGAGGGTGGGGACCTCACCCCATTGGACTGTCCCAAGGTTGGTGGGATTGTCCTGTAGTACTGGGCAACCCCATCTGTGGAGGTGGAGTTGTTCCCTTATCGAGTTGATCCTTATTAGTCGAGGTGCCCTGATGATTGTTGTTCTGGGGCACCTCACCAAGGGCGGCACCGATGGCACACACGGTGGTTTTTGTGGGTATTCGGCACCATCATGTGCCGCGTGTCCCACATACCACTGGACCCAGGGTCGGTAAAGGCGCGTAAATGCGTTACCCCGCGTCAACAAAAAATAAGTTTTTTTTTGGTATAGCCTTTTTGACATCTCTTTCAAGTTGTCGGACGGTTTGCCTCCGTTGCGATCGTGCCGACGTTTAGCAGCATTTTTTCGACGGAATGTAGATCAGAAAGAAACATCATCTCTTAGCAAGTGCCCAGAACGTGCAAAGACGCAAGTGCTCTCCCTATTTCTCTCTCTCTCTCTCTCTATTTCGTCTTTATTAGAGAAATTATGGACTATTAACATAGCTTGCATGATTCCTCCCCACCATCGCTCAAGCCTTGTCGTGGCGGTGGGGCTTAGTAGCCTGGGGCGAACCCAGGCGAAGCCAATTGGACCGAGGGGGATTTTGCACCCCTCCTATAGAGGGAGGGGGCTAAAGATCAGAAGGAGGAAGTGTTCTCGGTACCCTTCTTATAAGAAGAGTGGACCGAAGAGCGATAGGAGGAGGCGCTTTCGTGCATGGGTCAAGGGGCGAGGATGGGAACTCCATCCCATTGCACTGTCCCAAAGTCGGTGGGGTTGTCCTGTAGTGCGGGGTAACCCCATCTTTGAAGGTGGAGCCGTGGAGACCAGTGAAGGAGCCTAAATGAGTTTCCCCGCGCCAACAAAAAGAAGTTGCATGATTCCTGTAATAAGTGACGTTCAGATTTGTAGCATTCCGTACCAAAAATGTGTCAACAGGACCCTATTATTAAATCTCCGCTTTCAGTCTGTATGTCTGTTCATTGTCACACGGTTGTACCTACCTCTTAAATCGCAATAATACAACCGCAACATAATTATAATGTATTCATGTTTGTGGACTTATCACGCCACGGTAGCCTAGCCCTATACTAAGTACCGCAATACATAGATAAACATTCATGACCTAAGCGGAAATCGAACCCGCGAATACATGCACGACTATGCCAGCATGCTACCACTATGACAACCAGTCTTCATTTATATTTTATAGTGTGTTTAACTTAGCCGTAATGACGACAGATACTAAAAATGGTAATATATTGTTCAAGTTTGTGATGATAATTTAACAATGTATTACGATTTATTGAACTCCCTCTTAACCTGTTATCATAATTCGTTGTTAATATGTCATTTTGTTATTGACGCATACACGTCGAGACAGTAACGACACTCACCATTATACACAAATTTATAGTAGAAGAGAGATAGTGCATCACAGGTATGTGTCTTCACATTGAAATATTGCTTATTAACAAAACAAAGTAAGCTTTATAAAATTGTGTAAAGGAACTTAATCGAAAGATTTTAATTTCGTTATTCGTTATACATTATTAAGAAATACTAAGAAAGACATATATTTTTTTCTTTTTTCTTTACACGACGCCATAAAGTTCACTATTATTTTTTATATTTTCTTGTTGAATGCTGTCACACTGCGGTAATGATTTTAAACTTTATTTAGTTGGAATATTGTTGATTTTAGCACCACGCATTGTTCTTTAACAGAAAACTAAATAACGTTATACCAATAATTATTCGAGCAATTGTTACGCTGTTAATATTAGTCTTATTAATGAGTGAGTTATTTTAGTATCTACGTGTATAGTCTTCAAAAATTACTAAATAGTATTAAACAGGTAAATACAGAATTGATTACCTACTCTTTCTAGTGTTGTTATGTGATTTATCAAACACCCAGTTAGAATGCGAAACTCTAAACTACGGTCTAATGTACACTAGTAACTGCTCATATTGGGTAGGTACCATTTTGAAGTTATTGATCTTACTGACAGAAAAACAAACAAAATAAATATTGAAAATAACATATTCTCGTTTAAAGGTACGATTGCGAATTCAAAACAAAACCTAATTGAAAAACACATATAAGAATACATTAACATTTAACTAGTTACAAAACAGCGAACGGTAAAATAACAAGAAAAATACATTAATAATGAACACTTCAAATAACAGGATAGCGGTACAACAGTGTACGAGAACTGTTGTTTCAAAATAACAGAATAACAACAGTATAATTCGTTACTGACATGTAGCCGTTATCTCTCCCATCACTATATATGGATATGCGGAATGTACAACAAATATGCGGATGAGTCGGTATTCATCAAAGCCTATGACTTCTCATTTGTACCATAAAATCACATAAAAATGTATACATATGTTAAACTCATTCCAGGTACAGACGGCATCGGCATCTAAATATAGTCTATCATTATTTGACGCTGAACACAATTATTTAGGAGGTCATTGTATACGAGGTAAAACAGAAAACTTGAAAAAATTACATAATAATATATTACATAAATACATAGTTTGATAAAAATTATGTTTTAGGTAAAACCCTATATCCGTTTTCTGCAGCTCTCGTGTCCGTTTGGAACACTTCGCTTGCTAGTTTAAAAGTCAAAGCGAAAAGTCTAGCTGTTGAATTTCGAGACGTGTTCTTACACTCACAGCCCGTGTTGCATGAGCAACGCCTGTTGCACGTTCAAGTTTCAATACAAAAAGGTACAGGACAATTTGAGGTACGAATGACTTCTCATACGTGGACTCAAGATTCGTGATGGATGATGGGATAAAAGTCAGAAAGTAGTAGAAGTACGAAAAAACATACACTTTATTTCTATTAAATGTGGATTAACCCGCATCGAATGATCAGCTAATTCTGTTAATTGTTTCTGGATACGGTTTCAGAAATGTTGAACCACACGAAAAAACTTACTTCAGGACTCGTTTTTATTGCGTATATTAATTGGTTTTACGTAATTAACCCTTATTTCAAATTATTTATCTCCTTCAATTAGAGAGTTGGACTAGCAAATGAGTTGGAAAACCAATGAAAATCTCGCTCAAATAATACCGACGCAACGGGCTACCTCGTTTTGAGCGGTTTGTGCAAGTTCCGAGATCCATTGCGGGGAATTCTTGTGCAAATGCTTATGGGGGAGGCAGCAGTAAAGCACTATCATATCAATTAAGCCTACAAAGATATTTGTTTGTTACTAAAATAATTTGGCTAAAATTCTATCGCTTATTGAAGTTTTAACATACTTGAAAGTACTGCTAGTATTTAATGAAACAGATACATTTATCATTTATTACGGCCTCAGGTTCTGAATGGAGACTCGCCCATGGTGAGTGGTTCTATAACCACAGACACTGATAACACAAGAGAAGTGCAAAGTACTGAAGCCACACAGTAAACTATTGGCCGTCAAGAAATATATCAACTACTCCATGCAAAGGAATTTTATTACAAGTGAGTTCTCTTCAAATTATCATGCTCATCACGAGCCTTTCAGTCACGTCAGCGCTGGGGCCACTTGCGCGAGCTGTCCTGGATGTCAGGGTCAGGGGATGTGAGACCATGCGGCCTCTCTGTCCATCATAATAATAGTTAGTTTAGATATTATAAGTATTCTTATATCGGGATGCGACCCCAAACCTAGTTTCTGGCCCTAAGTTCTAAGAAAGATGATAGCAATCCGAAGAATCTGTTTTGAGTTTCTCTTCGCATTCACTGCATAAATACATGTCTGGAATAAACGCAAGTTCCTATACAATAGGTATATCAGACATATTCCAAGGAAAGTCGTAGTATTTTGGAAGTAGATTATAGAAATTAATGTTAGCACATTAATGTATATATGACTGGGCTTACCCTGTCTTATATATTCATCTTAATAGATGTCTAGTTGCGGGAAAAGAGGGGGGTCTGTCCCCCTATCGTCTCCCTAGACCTGAAGACAAAAAGTATTCGTAGTCAGTCGAACTGTTGAGGCTGGACTAGCGCCGCCAACCAGTATTAGGTCCCTCCGAAAAAAAAAGTCTAGTTTATGGGTCTTTGGTTGCCTATAAAATGTATATAATATATAATGTAGGTAATAAGTATAAACTGTATATAAGGTATATAATATAACAATACAATGCACCTCGAGACCAGAAAGATGCCAGTGAGACAAAAAATGTACATACTTTTCATTGAAACGTAATTAAAAGAGGAAGGTAATGCGAATATAATAATGTTGACGTTGGAGCATTTCTTTTATTTCCTTTGTTTAGCTTGTCTCACCAGAAGGCTTTCTAAAATTCCAGCATTTAGACATCAGAGTGTCTAGATAAAAGTAAACAGTACTCAAATATAGTACTCGTGAATATTTCTAAAACGATCACAAGAAAATGGCTTATTTATAGATGTGAACAACAATATCAACAACTGCAGAGCTCTTACTAGCTCATATTGAGTATTACGTTCAACTTTCATGCGTACATTGTGATACAAAATGTTGATGGACCTATGGCTTCATTTTCATTAAAATTTTATTAATATTTTTGTAAATAATTTCAGAAATGAATTTCGTAGTATAAACAGTGCTAACGAATCTTTGACTGAAGCTCGGATAGACTGGAAAGGTAATTGGGTGACATTCCTTGACGGCATTATACAGCTAAATACGTTACGCAGAGACCATAATGCTGTGTCTAAGCCAAAATGCATACGAAAGTTAGCCATTGATATTCATAAACAAAAGATTTGCGAAACAAGCACTACAAAAGGAGGAGTTACATTGATGAAAGTTCAAGTGGCAGACGATAATACCACGTATGTATAATTTCTTGGTATGTAACCTAACAAAGCCTTTAGTCATGTTCAGTTGAAAATTATTTTTTTTATTCCAGATCTGGTGGCGTAGTTATAGAAAATTTAAAGTATAGATCTACCTGATATTAAGGACCACCGCATTCAATTGAAAACGATTAATAATGTAAGAACTCTTTGAATCGTTTCAATATTTTTTCTTTATTTATTCTAAACTCATTTTTTGATTACAGAAAACAAATCCTATAAGTGATTTCTTACAAATAATAGCTAATAATTAAATACATTCACAGAATTACCACCGGTATATTCGCCTACCATAGCTTCAGGGGTTTTTACTAAAATACTGTTTGATACAATAAGAAGCCTAAACAAATCTCAAATTGTAAAAGATTTGGTACTATATAATTTACATTTTTATATTTTGTGTACGGTTCGTACTCTTGTATGCTGCTCACGCTAATTGCTAAGGCTATGTTGATAATTAATTAAAACTAAGATATGCTGCTGATGCTATTTATTTGCTACTGAGTACACGACCGCGGCTCGCGACAGTGTTCGTGCACAACTAAATCCAACTTATAATTAATATGGAAACATAAAATGTGAGTGATTCGTGAAACATACAAATGTTCTGATGAATCTCTGTACGGTTACACCGGACATGCTCCAGGGCTACAAGGGTGGCTGATGAAGAACATGGTAGAGGAACTAGCCTGTTACAAGGTGATCTTAAACCTATATCGTTCTAGAATAGGTGAAGTGGTTTTGTTCACCAATTTGAATTTGCACTTAACACAAGGCTCTGCTTTTTGGCTCATTTCACTACCACTCACACACTTATCACTTACACTCACACACTTATCGCTTACACTCACACACTTATCACTTACACTAACACTTGGTTCACTGTTGGTACATCGGAGCGCTACCGCCTCGACCGAAGCGATCTGTGCAGCCGACTCCAGCGGTTCAGTGGGCTGTCGCCGTATCGTATGCTACTACGCGATATATAGCAACGTGATGGATATCATGATAGGACATTTCCGCCTCCATTAGCTTCGATGTTACTTTCATTCGCTTAATGCGCTCCCCAAGAGTGAGAAGGGAAAAATTGAAATTATCAGTCTGCTCTAGAGTTATTGGAGGCAAAGATGTATTTATCTTGGAATATGTGCATAGAGCTCCGGCTCAGTAGTTATTTCATTAGTATTTTAGACGTGTCCACCTTGATGACCTTTATTGTAGACGTGTCCACCTTGATGACCCATTCATCCCATAAGGTAACTATATTATCGCTCATTACATTTTCGCAAATGACTCGATCTTTACAAATAAATCGAAGAGTGTATTGTCCGTAACTGCTGTACAGGAACGAGTTGATTTTTATAGGTGTCCCAGACGTCTCACATTCGCCAAGGATCGTTGATCTTTTATACAGAAGCTGTCGTCCGACTGTCTTTGATAAACGGGCGTTTGTAACGCGCAAAGATAGTTATTTTAATTAACTTGCAGTCATTTTTCAAGGTCGCCAGTAGATATTGATATGAATGTATCCTTCTTGAGGTGCTTTGCTATTGGGTCTATGCTGACCATAGAAATATCGATCTGATGCGGCAGAGGGAACATGGTGTAGATATCGCGACTGCCCTTATTTATAAGTGGAATTTCAATTTGAATATCAGGTAGATCAGTCTACAAGTTATTAACAGGCAAAGATAGAAGCTGCCCAGTACTTGAGAATGACTAAAAAGGTAAATATTAAAATACCTTTCATTAGTGATGGTATCCAACAGTGCACCTTGAATACCTTTTAGGCTTGAAAGAATATTATTCGCCATAATGCTGGTTAAAATAAAATCATTGCCTGCTTCAGTATTGCTTATCTCCTTCTTAAGAGTATTCGTCGCTTGATCAAGGCTGTTTAAATGTTAACTGAATAGTTTGTGCTGCTCTTCCATTGGGCTCTCTATTCTCCGTAATAAACTATTCTCCGCTTCTATAACCGACCGTTTGATTTCTCCAAAGTTGTAATAAATGTTTTTCATTATTTCTAACTAAATCAATATCTCGCCCATACTGAAAACATTTATGTTGTATATTTTATTGCGCTTCGTTCGTGTATTTTTGGTTTGCTTGCTGGACTGGTTTGGAGATTCTTTTCGATCATTTTCTTCAATGTCTACAGGAAGAACAGATAATTTTAAAATAGGCTGTTTAATTATTCCAGACTACTTACTACTCTGGCATAGCCATCTGATCCTGGATATAGATCGACTTCTCGACCTAGCGCCAACCTTCCTGGACGTAGCGTAGCGTCATGTATGTTAACTACGTCATTTAACTTAATATTAGGTTTCGATGTTCTCCATTTACTCCTAGCTGATAATTGCATTAAATATTCTGCACGCCATCGCCTTCAAATGTCATTAAATATTTTCTGTGTTAATTTTAGTCTTGTTCTTTCATCTCTCTCGGTCTCTACATTTGTCAAAATTGGACCGCTCGCTAAAAAGTGGGAGGGTATTAGATATCCTATGTCATCGGGAGAGTCATATAATGGACATAGGGGTCTAGAATTGAGACAAGCTTCTAGTTGAGAGAGAAGAGTGGCGAATTTCAGAAGCTTTTCAGCAACCATGGTCACGGGTGGACCATGGTTGTTGTAAAGCTTCTGAAACGTCAGGCTGCATAAACAATTTAATAAGCCGCGATAAAATCCGTAAAGGTAGTTTTATTGTAACGTAGTAACACTCGCGTAAACTTAAGTCATCGATAAGGTAGACGATGATATTTTAGATACTGCATTTTTTTAATATATTTATTTACGATGCAAGGAAATTCGAACGCATGACCGACATAACATTGATCAATTATAATTTCATATTTTACTACCAGCGCCCGCTGTTATACTTGATGTAATCCATTTATATTCCGTTTCAAACCACAACCCTCTACTCATCCCCTTGTGGGTTGAATTTGTAAAAATCTTTTCTGATTGATCACTTACATCATAAAAGGCCCGTACCATTCCATACTTCTAGGCACCAACATTGAAGTTTTGATTGCACACTGTCTGTCAGTCTGTTGTTAACTCGCCAAGTAAAAGAAGAAATGT
>JAFELO010004481.1:16664-53432 GCA_017140195.1 Eumaeus atala
CTTGGATACTTGTCACATTGTGTATTTAGTAGATACATTATAATTTAAAGTTACATTCTTATCGAACTAAGCGTATCTTGAGTTTATAAATTGTTTTCAAAGGTTAACTTGTCACAAAATGAATATTTTTTATTTGCTTGGAGTTCTGTAATAGTAATTCTATTACAGCACTCTAAGCAAATATATTTTATTGTGTAGGTGTTGGTAAATCCCATTCGACCTGCCCCTTTCAGAAAATCTAGAAGTATCCGTATGTAAGCTAAAACTCGCACGCCTAAAAATCGTGATACGAGAGAAAAACCTATTCATAGACGAGCAGTTTGCATTTCTCGACAGCCAGCTGTGGCTGTCGAGAAATGCAAACTGCTCGTGTACACAACATGTACACTGCCTCACGGGGTACGCACTGTCGGGACTCAAAAGACAGGGCCGGCCACGCGGCACGGGTGCTGTCTTCTTTGATGTAGCAAAGGCGTTTGACAAGATTTGGCATCAAGGCCACATCTTCAAACTATACTAGTTAGGACTGCCTGACAGGCCAGCAGTGATCGTAAACAGCTACCTAGCAAAAAGGCAGTTCCGCTTCACAGTGGAGGGCACCCTGTCCTCTCAGAGTCGGTTGTCTGCCAGGATCTGTTCTCTCTCCCACCCTATTCAATCTGTTCACTAGCGACATACCGCGACACCCCAGCGTCCAGCTGGCGATGTTCGCGGATGACACCGCACTGTATATTGGAATACCTTCCGAATTACGGAGCCAAACTACTCCAAAACGCCGTTACCGAACTCGGGGAATGGTTCCTAAAATGGTGAGTGGAGGTTAATGCAGAGAAGAGCAATTCCATACTCTTCTTACTAAACCACCCCTCGCATTGACTAGGAAACAATCCTGCTCTACGGTAACGAGATACCTGCAGCAGAGACGGTGAAATACTTGGGAGTCACTTTCGATAGGTAGATGAGCTTCAAGAATCACATGAATAACGTTCTGAAAAAATTACGATATGTCCTTTTTAAACTCTCATCCCTTATAAACAGAAAGAGTAAAATGGCGTATAGACATAAGCTCACTTGTATATTACATGCATTCGACCGACCATGTCGTATTGCAGTGCAGCATTCGCGCACATATCACCTGCCCAAACAGAACGTTTACAGAAAATGCAAAATAGATTCTTACGCGTGGCTACTGAATGCCCGTGGTACATCCGAATCCCTTAATCACAAAAGTAAATTAATCGTCCAAACTTCGGAATACGATCCGACGTTATTAACCGACTCCCGTTATCGTCGGCCGAAGCACGTATTGAACGACGCCGACGACGCGATCGCGATAGCAGTATCTAAGTCCGTCCAAGAACACAAAGAAATACCAAGACACGCTGCCGCCGGGTCGAATCCGTATGTAGAGAGCTTAGATTTGTAGAAATAAAATAACGCGACTTTAGAGAGCTCTAATAATAAATAAATTAACAATACGCTTTTTACTGATTTGTAGCGCAAATGAAGCCCCCCCCCCTTCCGTTAGAGGGGGGTGGGATAGAGGAGGCCAGCCGCTTCAGATAAACCAAATATCCTTATCCACTCAATTATCCTTATCCACAACACCGCAATTTAAACGGCATCGTGCTCGCGCCGTCCTTCTAGTGTGGGGAGGGGGACCGCTTCCCCCTTTTCGGTCCCAAAATAGTTACTATGGGATACGTCCACAATCAACCCGGTACATCTCTTCCTATCTGCGGGAAAAGTGAGGAGTCTGTCCCCCTATCGTCTTCCTAAACCTGAAGACACAAAAGTATTCGCAAGTCGGTCGAACTGTTGAGGCTGGACAAGCGCCGCCAACCAGTATTACCGAAAGAAAAAAAAAACTTCGCGAGGAATCGCAGGGGTAAAATACCTTTCTTATTTATAAATAACATTGTAGTGATTTAATATTTATTTTGATTTTAAATTGCACTGTAATCAATGAGATGAACATCAAATGATCAGAATCAAATGAATTGATCATGTTTTGTGGAAGGACAACAGGGTTATTGTAACACATTGCATAAACATGATTCATAAAAATACATTATAGTCACAATGCCTTCAACTTGTGTATTCACAAGGTACAGTTACAGCATCGTTTCAAAAATATTTCAAAATAGTATAAAGCGATCTTAGGCCTTTAATATTGTTCGATTTAGAATGATAATTTGTAAGATACCGGACGAATACTTTAGAATTTGAAATAACTTTTGGTTAAATGGCCCGAAAAGTTAAGGCAGGTATGTAAGGAACGTGACATGTGGTGATCTGTTCCCTCTGCCTACCCCTTTAGGGAATTGGCGTGATAATGTATTTTCAAATCGCCCGAAAACCGATACCAACCAAACAATGGGTGAAAATGTATCATATTTTCTATCAAATTTTAGTATAGTCAAGCATTAATCACTCATGTTTCATTTTATTCGCCTACCTTTTCCCTACCCGCTACGTATACTACGAGTTATACTGTCGGGAAAAATACTCTTTAGAGATCTGTCCATGTCAAACAAAATTTGAAATTAATTGCATATGAATGGATAAGTGAGGAACTGAAATATTGCAGTTCCTTTCTAAACCAGAAGCAATGGGGGAAAGGTTTATTGTGGTTTCCACGAGCCACAAATCAAGTGTCTATCCGGAAATATATCTATCTGTGAAAATTGTGCAGCCACGCACCCTCTCTCACCCCTCCCTCCACCTCTACCCTCCCTATCAATCCCTGCCCGCATTCTGTTATCGCGTCCAAATGCTGCACAAGCTGGCATAATTGCCAATTCGTATCGCATATTTTTTAACAAATCGATTTTTTTGTGCTTCGCATTGGGATGTGAATGTTGAAGATACAAATTTTATTAATACATTAACACGGTTTTTTAATGCATTAAAATAGTAACATTAAGCGCTATGCGTTATGCAATGTTCAAGTTAATTAAAGCAAAGTATGAAAGGTATTATTCGATTCTTAAGTGTATTAACTAGATTAGATTATCGTAGGTGCGTTGTACGTCCCACCATGGTTCAAGCCTAGTCGTGGTGGTGGGGCCCAGTAGCCTGGGGTGATCCGATCCGAGGAGGTGGCGGCTCTTAGTACCCCTCCTATAAGAAGAGGGGACCAAAGAACAGGAGGAGGTGCCCCTTCTTATAAAGAGAAGGGAAGTGGCGGCGCTTTTTTCGAAGTTGGCGCAGCTCAAAAGGCAAACTATTTGTTATTAAAATTTTTCTGGTGCGATGTCGGGTTGCCGAGATATTCGTATTTTTGTGGGTCGGCTCATGTACTAGAAAAATAAGTAAGTCGTCGATATAGACTTGTCCTGGTTTGACTGTTCGGTCCCGGGGCAGGGGTGTATAGGCGACTTGCTTGTGTCGTCTTTTTTATTTATTGTGTTACTTTGGTGTCGTTATGCGTCTCTGGGTGGTGTTTTTGTCTGTGTCATACGTGCGTGGTTTTGATTCCCGCTATTTGTTTACATCAAATTTTAATTTGGTGAAACTTTGGTGGGAATTGTGTTTGGTTTGTTTGTGTGATTGGTTGTGTTTCTGTTGCTATTTACGTCTTCTGTGACGTGGATATGTCGGGGGTTTGAATTTAGGGGAGGGGGGGACGAGTTCGTTAAGGGGTAGAGGCGGGGACGCCAGGGAGTAGTAGGGGTGGACTTCGATGTTCTCGAAGACCTGTCGTCGTTGGCGTCTTTGTCTGAGGCGGAGCTGGGGCGTGAACACCTATTTGCGGAGGGGTCTGGAGATTGTGGATCGACACGGGCTCAGTCAGGGCTGTTGGGTTGAGGTCGCGTTGCGTTGGCAAAAAAGGCAAAGCGCACACGATTGCTGGAGCTAGGGCGGCGCACAGAGCACAGAGCGAATAGAAAACGACAGGGAAGAGGAGTTCGAGAAGGCTCCATAGCAGCGGTCTTTCCTCAAGGATAAAAAGGTGGCAGTAAGTCAAATGGGTGTTCCGGACGTCTTAGACGACGTTGAGAAATGTGGTGCAGAAGAAGTAATGGCAGGTGCAGAGGCGAATCTCAACCTCATAATGGATTTGATCGGGAAATCATCCAACTCAAAGGGAGGATTCGCCTCTAAAATAAAGAAGTCGGCAGGTTCCATCAGGGACATAATAGAGTCCCTGGCGGTACGGACTGAAGATGCGGAGGTGAAGAGGCTTAAGGCCAGCAGTGCGCAGTTACAACGAGATCCGCGCTCACAGGCGAGATTTCGAGGAGGCGCGGAAAAATTCGGCTAAAGGGACCGGAGGGTACCGAACTCGGCCGTTTTTATGAAGGAGTTGCGCAGCTGGTGGGAAACATCGTGGATCGGGTTTTTAGATGCGGCTCCATCCTATCATACCTTGCCACCCTCCTCTTGCCGGGGACAGCAAACCCCTGGCAAAAGAAACATGGGCGGCGATTGCTGCGAAGCGGAGGGTGCCAGAGGTCACTGTCACAGAGATGAAGCATACAGACCTGCGGGAGTTCCCGGCATTACCCCGAACACAAAAAGGGAAAGGCAAGGGGAAAAAGAGCGGCCAGGAGTGGACAGCCATCGGTCCCTCCACCGCCAAAGCTGCTGGCCCAACGGCAGATAAGGGCGAAGAGGAGCACTCCACACAGGAAGAGGGAATTGCTTGGACTGACGTCGTCAAACGTAAGGCGGCGAAAAAGCCAGCGGCATCAGAAGAAGCACAAACCGGCGGTTTCTGCAGCGCCGTTTAAGAATAAAGAAGCGACGAAGCCGAAGCTATCACTGCCACGCTCGTCGGCCGTGATTTTAAAGCTGCGGCCAGATGCAGTTAAAAAGGGGCGACCTACGCTTCCGCCTTACTCAAATTGGAGGGTTTGCCTCCGGTTTGAGTAAGGTAAGTCGACCTATAGGAGCTGGGCATATGCTCGTTTCGAATTTGTCAGTCGGGACGGGGGCGAGGCAGATTAAACTGCCTGGCTCCACGAGCGGTGAGAAGGCAAGTTTACTCGCCGCTCCTCTGACAGATGTGTTGGCTGATGAAGCGGAGGCACTCAGGTCCGAGAAGACCTAAAGAAGGCTGAACTAAGGCTCTCGGGCCTGAGCGACGCAGTCACCGTGGAACGACTGACGACCACGGTGGCCAAGAATGGTAGCCCGGGCCAGGTCCTCGTGCGGAACCTACGCACGGGGCAGTTCGGCTTGGTCATAGACCATGTTGAGCTCCCGGTGACTGCCGACAAAAAGTTGCTGCAGGCCGGGAGATTAGTGGTGGGGTGAAGCCGAGTTGGCGTTCACCTCATGATGGCGCGCCCAATGCACTGGTACCGTTGCCTGGGGATGGGGCACGTATGCAGTACGCGCCCCGGTGACACTGACCGCAGCACGTTGCGCTACCGCTGCGGTCTACCTGGCCACAAGGCCGGCGGGTGTTTCGCCACCGCTCGTTGTGCGGTGCGTGCGGATGCGGGTAGGCCGGTGGGAAGCATGTCATGTAAGCCCCCCTCCAACGCAGGAAAGTTCCCTCTACTTCTCAGAAGGGGAACCGTTCGGAGTCGGACGTCGACTTAGCATAATGGCCAGGCATGTCAGTGTTCTCCAGGCGGACGGCAACCACTCCACCGGGGCCCAAGACCTTTTCCTGCTGTCCATGTCGGAGAGGGCGATTGATGTCGCGATAGTAGCGCTTCTCGCGCACATAGCTCTGCCGAACAGTAGTCGATGGAGTTCTTCGGTCATCCAAAGTAGAGTTGGACGCAAATAGAGAGTGCAGGATATCAGCTTTCTCTTCTGCGGCATGGGCCAGCGAGTCATCGTTCCGATGCAGATATGGTAAGGATGTTTGAGCAAAATTCCCTAGGACAGCCTGGGCAAGGGACCAGAAAGAAGGCGCTCTCGAAGGTAGGCAAACTATCCTCCCGCCAATTCTGCCAATGTAATCGGACTTTGCCTCAGCAATAACTATTTTATAGGACTTGGAAGCGTGTTTATACTCCTTTTAAAATGTGCTGATTTTTTTATCCTGGGTCGCTGTATAGCCCGGGACCGGTAGCACACTTGCATACTGCGTAACGTCAGTCTGCAAGAGCGTGCAAACCACGGCTGTGATTTACCAACAATGGGTACCAATGAGTGCGGAATGAAGAGCTCCGTTCCTTGCCCCACCACATCAGCAACATCGTCAGCAGCAGCGCTGGTATTAGCATCTACGTTTTACTGGCACCGAACTACGGATAAGACAGTGGTCTGACGAGCCCAGTGGAGCATCGACAGAAACCTGATAGTTTTCTGATTTGGAGTTCAACAGGAGGTCCAACAGGGAAGACGTATGATCTTCCACGTCCGGGATTCGCGTGGGCGATGAGACCAGTTATGTTAAACCATATGCTAAGGCAAAGACGTGAACAGATCTACCCGAGTGACTGGTGATGCGTGAGTTTTGCCATTCATGTGCGATGGGCGATGAAATCACCAATAACCACGTTCTCTGGGGTTAGGATCTGTTTTAGAAGGGAATTCGTAGTCTTTTCGATGTGCTCGAGGCATCGGTCAGTTTCGCCATGACCACTTACCCAACTCCACCCATGCTTCTACCCGCCTCTCGGTATCGAAGATGAACGGGGGTTTTATCAGCGGCTCTGTTCCCCAACGTGCAATTCTTGACTCCCTACACATTATTTAAGCTACTCTCGGCGACCAGATATCTGGAAAGACCCCTTCTTTGATACACGCTGTGTACATCAGCATCATTTCTTCGGAAGGAGCCGTCTAGGCGTTTCTGATAAGCTTTCGACTGATTCCGTCTAACCTGTGACTTGTATTCGTTAAGCTCCTAATAATGTGATTGACTGCACTGCAGGAAGGAACACTGAATCCCTACCGTAAGGAGAGCATGCAGCCGCCACAGACTAACTGGAAATGTTAGCTGGTCTCTACGCAGACGTGGACTATTACAATCAGCTTGGTTTCTGGAGACACTGGTGAGGCAAATCTGAACGGATCATCGATGTATCTGATTCACAATGATGAGGACGTTTGTAGTTGAAACAAATTGTGGTATTGGAGGACTGCCCCTGCAGTCGCTTGGATCGTGCGCACGCGGAGTACAGAACAATCTTAAGATCCTACAAGAATAAACAATAGAATCATTACAGTTTTTGGTAGTGGTTAGTGAAAAGTGAGGGTATGGAGTCTTATCTGGCAGTTGTCCGAGACTGCAACAACCAGGTGCTTGTGATTTATACAAAAATGTGTTTGTGAGAAAATCAATGTAGTAATGAGTTTAATAAACTATCTCATAATATAGTGCAATAATATGTCACAAACAAGGATTTTATTGGACGTTAATTAGTTAATTAATTTTGACTCGAAGTGCTTAACATTTATATAATTCTATGTCAAAAGTCTAACATATGTCAAAAAAGTGTTAAGTGTAGGAATAAAAGACATTATCTGCAAATATAAAAGTGCAATTCGGTTTCTATAATTCGTTTAAAAAAGAACTTTGAACGAAAAAGTGACGGTTACTTACTAGTACCCCTAACAAGCATCAACTAATTAAGAAATTCAACAAGTGTCGTAGATGCTTTGGTGACATAGTCTTACTCCGTTCAGTATTCAGCCAAGAGCTCCAAGGTCGAGATCGATCCCGTCCGAGTTTGTTTTTGTGCTCTTTTTTTTTGTTTGTGAATTACATATACATACACAAACAAAAAAAAAGAGATTGCTGCCCAAAAGAAGAACGTCTATCGTGAGTTAAACATGTATAAAATTGTTGTTACGGAGGGCGCGATATTCATACGAATCCTTGAGTAACCGGAATATAAACTAGAAGACGTTGTATATGTCTGACTACAAATATAAAATTGAAAAATTGCAGCCATTTGTAACAAAAGCAGCCCTTGTTCAGTAATATCTAAACACTCTTTCATGGAATGCGCGATAGACAGCTACAGCAATGTGCGAATGCAGCGCCAAACTAAGGTTCAATCCTCACCAGTAATGATTATCGGAAACATATCCTCGGAATCGCTCAAGGAGCAACGACAAATTTGTTCGGATATTATTACTGGATTAGTCAGGCAAATGCACAACTGTAGTCCTAATTCTTACAAACGAAAAACGATCTCGACAATGTCGTAAAAGTAATGATGAAGATAGAGGAAAAAGTCATTTCAAATTTGATTTGTAACCACCAACCCGGAGTCTTAACAAATGAGTTACCTGGAAATAATTCTCAGGCTATATCTTCTAAAACCGTTATCCAAAATACCAGAGACACTAAATCCGCTACATAAATATATAAATAAACGGGGTGGAAGAAAAAGTGATTTATCCCCTCAACAGTTAAGTTTTACATTTCAAGAAAAGCCTTATGAACAGTCCATACAAGGAGAGGGAATAATCCTATCAGACTGGAATATGGTACATAATAAGAGGAAAAAACGTTTCTCCAATGATGTGAGAATTGGAAAAAGTACAGAGTTAAAGGCCATAGTTGCAACAAAAGTTACAGTTACACCGGACACTACTATAGAAGATGTGACCGATCACGTCCAAAGTATATGTGGTTAAGAGGGTATTATAAGAATTGATAAAATTAAACATAAAATAAAAAGGGATTATGCATAATTGGTGCACCTGAATGTAGTATGAGAGTCTAAATAATGCAGAAAAATGGACAGTAAACGCAGAGTTTAATGAGTGGATTTGGTTTCGTAGATCATCCTAGAACGCCATCAACAAAGTATAACAAAATAGAAGTATATCACCAAAATGTAAGGGGATTACAAACCAAATTGGAAAACATTCGAAACAGCATAATGGCATCTGTTTCGGACTTATACACAGTCACGGAATCAGGATGCAGCGAATCAATACTCCACTCGGAAATTGTCCCACAAGGGTATATTATACTACGTTCCGATCGAGCGGATGAGATGGATGAAAAAAACGGTACGTTTCTCGTGGCCACACATCTGTTTGAGGTTCGGCAAGTACTGATCTCAGACGTACCAATAGACCAGTGCATTTTTGAAATGGTGTGTGCAACTGTGCATTTAAATAATAGTTTTTTTTACTTCGTGTAACCTACTAACCTCCAGGAAGCTCTGAGGATGACCATAGGTTATTACTTAAGTTAATTGAAAATTTGTGTTATAGACATAGGAAAATAATTGTTATTGGAGATTTTAATTTATATTCGTGTTCTGTAAATGGCAATAATTATTATGAATGTTTTATATCATATTGCGATTTCACTCAAAGTAATTCAGTCCCTAATTTCTTGGGCCGCCGGCTAGATTTGGTGCTGACCACGGGTTTTGTCAGTGAAGTAGCAATAGTGGCAGCGGACAAGGCGTTCGTGCCCGTGTTCGACCCGCACCACCCGCCGCTTGTGGTGAGCTAGCGGCCCGGCGGCGCGCCGCCGCCGCACACGGCAGATATTCGTGGTGAGAGGGGCAGTATTAGACCACAATGGATTTTTTACAAGGCTGACTATAAATTATTATATGAAAAGTTAGCTATACCTAATTATATGAGATTTTGGATGTGGAAAATATGTTGAACTTCTTTTTTACCTCGCGTACCTCGGAAACGAAGTAATAATGAAAGTTCCCGATACATTTGTCCTGAATGGTATACTGAAGTAATAATTAAGGATATATAAACTAAAGCCAGGCATCATAGGAGATTAAAAAAAGCAAAACTTATAAGTTACTATTCGGAATTCTCTAAGTACAAAGGTCGTCTTAAAAAGGGTAACAGAAACGGCACATAAGGAACACAAAATAAAAATTCATCATCAGTTTTCAAAGGATCCAAAATCATTTTGGCAGTGTATCAAGTCCAGAAGAAGTGCAAGTAATAGGCCAAGTATCATAAAAGAAGGTCGACATCTCAGTAGCCAGGAGTGCGCTAAAGAATTCTGTGTGTAGCAAGGAGCCGCCACTATTAGACATATAAGCGGCGATGGTGGACGTTGTCGTGGACAGTGCTCGAGTGAGATAGGAAACCAGAGCCTTCAGGACGTCAAAAATGCACTGGCAAGTCTTAAGACTAAACGTTCCTCGGCTCCTGATGGTATACCAGCTGTTCTCTTTAGAGACTGGTAGAGTGCTAGTAGAGCCACTGCATGACATATTTAACATCTGCTTAAAACAGGCTACGTTTCCGTTGAGGTGGAAGACAACTAGGGTTATTTCGGTGCCTTTAGTAAGTTCAGGTCCAGGTGTCAGCGAATATAGAACAGTGGCTGTTCTGTCGACCCTGCTAAAGAGTTTCAATCTGCGTTCCAACGCTGCATGGAACCTCAGGTGTGTGCGCAGGTGTTGGATGAGCAGCATGGGTTTCAACCAGGACGTAGTACAGCTACTAATTTACTTACTTTTATGGTAAAGGTCGTGCCGGCAGTGGACGCTGGGTTAAAGGTAGACGCGGCATAATTTGATTTTAAAAAAGCGTTCGACGCAGTTGACAGTGATATGTTGTTAAGAAAGTTAGCTGCAATAGGGTGTACACCACATTTGTTATATTTCTTTGTCAGCTACATGAAAGATCGGCAACAGTATGTTGAGCACAATGCATATGAATCTAAACTCTATTACACCAGGTCTGGCATGAGTCAGGGCCGCTTCAATTCATTATAGTGATTAACGACTTGCCTGAGGCTTTCAGACAACTGTGCTCATTATTTGCTGATGATCTCAAATTGTTGCATGCGGTTAAGTGTAGCCCGGACTGCGAACACCTACAAGAGGACATAACCAGGGTGACGGATTGGAGCCACGAGAACAAACTCTGCTTCAATGTTGCTAAATGCTCGGTAATCACTTTAACTCACGCGCGTACGTCTTGATCTATGAGTACACAATGGAGAAGAGCTCATGCAACGAGTGTCACAGGTTCGTGGTCTAGGGGTGTATCTCAGCTATGACCTAAACTTTCGGGACCACATCGTTAGTGTGTGCAAGAGGGCACACAGGAACCTAGGGTTCGTGTTGAGACAGTCCCAAGGGTTCACGAACGTAAAAACAATGAAGGTGTTGTACAGTGCGTTAGTTAGGAGTTATCTAGAACATAGTGCAGTCATTTGGGCTTCGCATGATGCAAAGTACAGTGTTATGTTGGAGCCTGTGCAAAATAAATTTACTCGACACTTGGACAACAAATTATACGGAGTATACCCGTTGTACCAATTAGTGTATCCTACATTGTTTGTATAGGGTATGGTGGGGTACATTGAGCTTAGGATGCGCTGAGACTTCGAGCTCGCAATGTACCTGATAAAATTGATTTGTAGTGCAACGCACGACCCGGGAGTGCTGCGGCAGCTGAGCCTGTCCGTACCGGACTGATACGTGTGGCAGCGCCAGCCCCCCAACAACTTGCGATACCAGTGGCCAGAACCGATCTACTCGCCAAAATACCTGTCTACACACTACAATTATTAAAATAATTAACGTATCTCACGTTCGGGTAGATGTATTTTAGAGAACTTGTAGTGATATCGCCAAAAATCTTTTAAATGTTTTTTGTGATTATTAAAAGTGTTCAGTGTGTAATTGTATGGATAACTTTGGTAGTCCCTCAATGATTGTATTAGGTTTATGCCTGTAAAAATATTTGTGTATGAATAAAAATAAATGAATAAAAGCGGTCCTCTGGGATGGTGGATATCGCTCTTGACGATTCCCCTCCCCCCGCTCCCCCCAAATTCTTTATGCGAAGGGTAAGCCCCAGGGTATCCCTAAGCCGCTCAGTCCACGGGACGAAAAGCCCCTCAGGCGCAAAAGCGTCCGACATAGAAGCAGAATGGTTACATCCCTGCCACTCTCGTCAAGTCTTATTTCTATGTGCTCTGACATAAAATAATTTGAAAACTGTTAAAACATCATATTAACTATAATAATCAAAATAGTATGTATAAGGAAAGGTCTTACATTTCTGTGAGATTCCACGCATTCGTGACAATGATAGCGGCTTGCTGGAAATGTATACAAAGCCAACCAAATAGACTCAACACTAGTGCTCTGGGCATCGGTGGTGAGAAAAATCAAATATATGTATATTGGCTCTTTCTCACCATCAAACATCTACCCATCTCCGAATAATCGCGCATTACATGCACAGGCCTGATTATTTCGTAAAGATCCCCACTACAAATATTTATGGATTCGTAATGAGAACAAGTCATACCATCAGTTTGGGTTCAAAGTAGTGTCGTATTCGAAAAGATGTCCATCATTCAGAAATAATTTCGTCAGAAAAATATTATTATAACAATATTATTAATTATTAGCAAAACTTACATTGTATACGCGGAAATTGAGAGATTTTTACTTGGCAAGCTTAAATGTTGAATATGCTATTGTGACGACTGAGACTTGGTTAAATGACAGTGTTACGGATATTGTATAACTAAATGAGAGCTACGTAATTTACAGAAGGTACTGATGTTCTACTAATTGTGGTAAGGCAGACGGTGGTGGTGTCATGATTGCCGTCACGAAGGACATAATTTCTTATAGACTACTTTCACTTGAATCCGATAACGGAAATCTTTGGATTACTCTAAAGACCCAAGCAAATGACATTACCAAAAGAGTGACAGTTTGAGCGGTTAACCTACCCCCACCTATATCCTGCATGAAGCTTGATTCTCACTTGGAATCTATAACAAAATCTGCTGCACATATGATAGATCACGACTTATTTTAGATGATTTCTTAGGTAACTTGCAACAATATAATTTTGTGGAAAACAAAGACTGCAAGATGATTGACTTGGTATCCACGACTCTTAACAATGTCTGTACCAAAATAGAGTCGTACCCCCTTACAAATGTTCATGCTTATCACCCACCGTTATCCATTGTCGTTGAATTTCCGATTGTAAAATATTTTAAGAATAAATATTAATATTAAGAATAAAGTGAATAGACTGAATTTTTATAAAGCAGATTATCAAAGAATTACCAAAGAGCTAAAATATGTCGTTCGGAATAAAGAATTACTTTAACGTAGATAGTATGGTAAAAATATTTTATGATATTTTATGGCAAATAATAAAAAAATCACACACCATGAAGTAACTATAACAAATCAAAATATCGTCGGTAAACACAAAAACCCTTAAAAAGCTAATAAAAGAAAAAGGTAAAGCACTGGTGTTGAGTCTATTTGGTTGGCTGACCAAATACGGCTTTTTAAGATTTTAAGAAACAGTTTAGACTATCCTGTGTTGTTTATTAGAGAAAATATCATTTGCAGTTTGTCCTGGACAGAGGTTTTATCAATTTCCATAATTTTTTAACAAATTGTTTTAAGTCAAACATCGGTAACCACGGTGCGTTCACCAGAATCTGTCGTGAACACAACCTGATGTTTAAGGAGATCAAAATTGACATTTTATAGGTCAGCTTACCAACGTTTAAAAAGGCATTATACCGTTTTAAACTAACTGGTAGGACATAATTTCGTTGTTTCTTTTATGTATAGTAAAATTTTGAATTTTGTTGTTGTATCAAATCACATAATCTGTAATTAATTATAGCACAGTGTTTTTGTTTTTACTTTTAGTACTTTAGCATAGTTTTATATAATTCATGTAGGCATGCTGAGTTAGCCTGTTATTGGATTTGCATTCTGTTGTTCTAACTATATCCCTATATAATGAACCCTGTAGCCTGCAGCTCGCAGCGCTCAGATAATTCGCAGCAAATATCTTTAAGTTTTTCACCTAACTTTAAGTTTTTCAAGCTACTTGAATCTTACCACGGCTATTTCACTACTGTATTTAAGGTATAACCTGACGGATCTTCAGGGATCGGAGGCTGTTACATCTGAACTGCTTGCTTGTTGCCAGTGAAATGAACTTAGATTTCGTTCTCGTTCAGGAACAGTATGCAACTTCGGGCATAGCAAGACTGATTCAGTGTGGAGCTACCCCGAAAGCTAGGATTTTGGTCAATAATGACAAGATTGCGTTTACACTGCTCCACCATCTGAGTTCCGAATATTGCACGGTCATGCATATCGATTACCAAGATCCTGCATGTACATAATCTCAGCGTACTTTCAATACGGACATGACATAGCGCGATATCTCGAACACCTAAGTTATGTTCTGGATCATCTAACTGGAAAGCCTATACGGATTGGCGTAGACAGGAATGCGCATTCTACCACTCTGGTTTTGTGTACGTCGTCTATACTCGGGGCGAGGGCGGGACACAGAGTACAGGGAGACCCAAATGGGGGCTTCGTATTGAGCAGAGATTTACAACAATCGTTCAACGGCCCAAATGGTTATTCTAATGTGGATGTAACACTCACGACAAGAGGAGTACAGATATCAGAGTGGCGCGTATACAAAGATGTTTGCTTAAGCGACTATCAGCTAATTACATATCACGTGTGCAGTCGATCACATTATTAGAAGCTCACCGAATACAAGTCCCGGATTAGACGGAATCACTCGAAAGATTATCAGGATCGCCTGGACGGCTTCTTCCTGCATGCTGATGTACACAGCATGCATCAAAGAAGGGGTCTTTTCAGATATCTGGAAGATAAGTTCGTTGATAGTGCTGCCAAAGGGAATGACAAGTCATTAACAGATCCGAAGGCCTACCGGCCGATCTGCAGGTTCTTCGAGCGGGACGCGTGCAGGAAGAGCGCGTGGGGCTCAAGGGCAAGGAGCGTAAGGAAAAGAAAAAGAGCTATCGCGGACGACGTCATCCCCCCTTGGCAGTCATGCTGGTCCGCGTGTGCCGATGGGAGGGAGCTGTACTGCTTCTTTCCAGAAGTTACAACGCGTCTGGCATATCAATGGGTGGAACCTGAGTACGTTATTTCACAGATACTAACAGGGCACGAGTGCTTTAGAGGTCACCTGCACAGGATGACGTTATGTGACCTGCCATCATGTCCTTGCGGTCATGAAGCTGAAAGTAGAGAACATATACTGTGGGAATGTGACTTGTACAAAAACGAGCGAACAATCTTGTTGGACGGCATCGAACGGAATACAGTGGGCCCAGTCTATCATCAGGATTTGGTCGCAACGGAACAGAGCTTTAGGGCATTTGTAGACATTTGCGCATACATGGCACGCGAAGAGGAGGGATGGGTAACGACATAGCTGCATCGAGGTAATCAGCACTGACGAGGCCGATGATAATTTCTATCTTTGTGGTGTCTGACCCCAGAAAGGGGAGAGTAAAATAACGAGAGGGCTCTTAAATAATGTGTAGGGAGTCAAGTCAAAAATTGGGGAACAGAGCCGGTGACTAGGCCCCCGTGCATCTCCCATGATTCACTCCGTACACCGAGAGGTGGGTAGGAGCATGGGTGGAGGTGGGTAGGTGCCATTTCCTTTTCCTTTGCCCTTGCCTTTCTTTGCTTGGGGAAGGGCCTGGAGCTCCGCCTGTTCTAGAAAAGGACGCACATTCTTATTGGCACCTCCGGCCGACGCCGCTGTTGTGACTACTGTTACCGTGCCTGACTACTGTTGCCGTAGTTGCCAATTTCTTAGCCTGTTTAGCAGCCACTGCCACACTCGTCTCTTTTGCCAACGAACTGTTGTCGCTAGCAAGCGAAGGTCGATAGACAGGGGCGGATAGAAGCAGCAGCTCGAGGCTCGATATGCGGGCACAGAGCGTGTTTCCCACCATTAGCGCCACATTTTTAGGAGGTCGGTAGTATTCGGTACTGCCGCCTCTTCTGCCGGCTTTTTGCGGGACTCTTCGAAGTCCCTCCTGTGGTCGAGGTGTTCTTCCCGAATATTGCCCAGCTCCCTTTATATCCGGGCATTGTCGACGCACAATTCGTCGTCCACCATTTCCCCGGTTGACTCAGCGGCCCTCCTTATTTTGGCAGCATAGCCATCCCACAGGTGCGCAGATTTTCCGGTTGGACGGAGGATCACGCTCAAGTTGGCCTCCACTGCCATCCTGTTCGGCCCCGCACCGCTCCACATCTTCCAGCACTACTAGAGCCTCCGCCGTGTTCTCTGCACCCACCTTCTCTTTACGGAATACACTCTTCGCTAGCGCCTCCTCAAGTTCATCGTCGCGGGGTTTTTCAACCCGCTCCCTGGGTGCCGTCCTGGCACTATTCAAAGTCTGCGCCTTCCCGCGATTCAGCACATTGCGCAATCACCCCACAGCTTCCGCCTCCGACTCAGAGTCTCCCAAATATGCAGAAAACATTTTTTCCAACTGATGTCCGATTCGGACAGAGGCGCAAGCCCCCCTCCGGATACGGTACGGTATAAGCATGCGGTCCATTGTCTGCCCTATTAAACATAGCGCTCGAGAATCGAACCACAAACTCCTCCAGCGACTCTATCCGCAAGTCACACATGACCACGTCGTTACGGACGTAGCGACCGGCTCCCATGATGACCCGTAGGGATGTGTCCTGCTGTGCTTGCAGGCGATTCCGCTGGGCCTGGGAGGTTAGCGCGTACCATGCTGGGGCGGCGTAAGTGAGGTGTGACCGGATATACTTTATATTTTTGTAAATCCCTAGTTTCTTCCGTGAAGGGAGTCCGGACGCAAGTACCGGCCACAGCAAAGCGCGGGCTGTTCTCGCCTGGTTGACCGCTCGGTCCACCTGCGAGCCCATCCACAGCACGCGGTTGATACTGTATCCGAGATACAAGACTGGGGATTCCCAAGACACATCCTGGCCTCGAACTTTAACCGCCTCGGTATGGCGCGCATCTTGTTGACAAATAGCGCAGTCATCTTATTCACGTTGACGGATATGCGCCACTTGTCGAGCCACTCCGGCAACCGGTCTAGCATACGGTACATGCGCCCAGTTGCGAGCTCCGGCTTTCGGGACTAGGTGACGTATGCGCTGTCATCGACGAACAGAGCGATGACGTATGCCCCAACCTATCCCGAGGGATCATTAAGTATGAGGATGTCGTTGATGTAGGCCGCGTACATGCAAGGGAATAGGCAGCTGCCCTGTGGCACTCCGGCGTGTATGGCGTACACCGAGGAGTGCCTCCGCTCAACCGCTACCTGGACCTACCTACCTTCCAAGAATGACGCCACTAGTCTCACAAGCGCCAGAGGGACGCGCCGGCGTCTACCAACTTGTACAGGAGTCCCGGGTGCCACACCCTGTCGAAGGCCTTCTCCATATCGAGAAAGACCGCGATAGAGTGTCTCCCCTTATTCATCTCCACAGACAAGTGGTAGATCACCCGCGTCAGTAGCAACGTGGTCGAGTGGCAGCTCCGGAAGCCGAACTGTTCATCGCTTATGGGAATGTACAGCTTCAGACTCCGAAGCAGAAGCCTCTCGAACAATTTGGCGTGGTGGACAGCAGCGTTATCGACCGGTAGCTTCAGGGCTTGCCCGACTTCGGCAGAACGATGACCCTCCCCTCCTTTCAGGTCTCCGGAAAGGGGGCAGTCCGTAGAATGCCATTTGCGATCTATGTGAGTGCCACGGCTGCTCGCCTAGGCATCATCACCACCGCTGTGGGGCAGTGTGGGATGTCATCGAGGCGTGGAGCTTTGCGCCTCGAGAGGTGAAGTGTAACTTTCCGCAGCTAAGAGGGGGAGATGGAATCCGACCCGCTGAGCGCCGGAGTTGGCCTCTGAAGGAGCTCTCGAACCTCCACCTGCTCGCGGTGCTCTGCGGCTGACGGCGCCGCTGGGTGTGTTAAAAACTAAGTGTGTGCCTGGGCTCCCTAGTGTTTCGCGCATGTGGTGTCCAGCAGTGGAATGATAGTGGTTTTTGGCCTCGTGAGACGTCTGTATAGGGCGTGCAGGTTAGTGTCGTGTTCGCCGGCATGGACGATCGTACTCTCCCAGCCTGCTCCACGATACTTCCTCACCTTCACAGACAGTTCCTCGGCCAGCTTGTTGAATTGTGTCTTGATCCACGGGCAGCGGGTGCGGGCCCAGATTTTCCTCATCTGTTGTTTCCTCTGCAGGTCCGACAGCAGGCTCGGGAAGAGTTCACCCCACTGGCGTACACGGTACACCGCCCCAGTCCCCACGCAGTGGGGGACTGATGTCCGTGGTGTTAATATTGGTGTCTGTGGTATGATGTATGTTGGAGCTCCTGTTGTTGAGCGTGCGTGTTCCGGGTCCGTAGCCTGTGTGGGTACTCGGCGCACTGCCATCGCGACTGTCTCCTGCTCCTGGCAGCTTTGGACGGCCACAGCTTGGGGCTTCCTCTTACGAGTGCGCCTCCTTTGGGGCTTGGCCGTCGCAACCCGCCTGGGTTTGGTGTCGATGGCCGGGGCTGTAAGGGACCGTACTCGATCTGACCCTCCCACCGCACCGCGAGTGAAGGAGCGGCCTGGTGTCGGCCGTGTAGGACCAGTTGGAACTGGTCTTTCTGCAAGTCAAACTCTACGAACGAGACGTAAAACTCTATGAACGTAAGAAAGTCCTCCCTGCAGATCAAAGGTCCGCCTCTTGTCAAAGTGACAATGTTCGTACGTGCTGCGCTAAATATTTGTATAAGCGGTATATTTTTTTCTACTTTTCTACCAAATTAGCATTGTGCCAACAATATGGACACCCAGAGAAATACTGTAGGGCAACCGAAATGGTATGTGGTAAATGCGGAGATAAAGGACATCGTAAAGCCGAATGTCAGCAGTCACAAAGTGAGTGCTGTGCTACCTATAAGCGCTTTAAGCGCAAAGAGGCAAGCACTCATGTACCCAAGTTTGCGAATTGCCCAGCTCGTATATATGCGGAACAACAGGCAGTCAACATGACTCAACGAAAGCCTATACCGATTGGCGTAGTCAGCAATGCGCATTCATCACTCTGGTTTTGTGAACGTCGTCAATACTAGGGGCGAGGGCGAGACTCAGGGTACAGGAAGACCCAAATGGAGGGCTTCCTATTGAGCAGAGGTCTATTCATTCACAACAAGCAAGGCCAGCCTCCAACGTTCCACGGACCAAATGGTTATTCTAATGTGGATCTAACACTCACGACAAGAAGAGTACCGATACCAGAGTGGCGCGCACACGAAGGTGTTAGCTTAAGCGACCATCAGCTCATTACATATCAGGTGTCTAGCAGTGTATCAAGACCTATATCGACAGAAGAATCATCCTTAAGACTAGCCTTTCGTGAGAGAGAGGTAGATTGGGCTTACTTTCGATCTATGCTATGTTTGTGAAAAGGGTAAACTAGACTCCTGGAAACCAGCAAATGAACTTGCCAAGCAGTATAGTGAAATCCTTACGCAAACTGTCAAAATAAACCGCGGATATAGCAATGATGGGGAGTACAGGGTCCACGAATGGTGGAGTCCAACTCTAGACCGTCCGCGCCGTAAAGTCCAGGCCACACGACGATGTTGGCGAAACTCGAGACGAGAAAATCCTACAGGCGAAATCTCCCTGCAGGAAGCTCTACTTGCAGCCAGACAAGAATACAAAGTGGCCATGAAGGACGCTGAAATTAAACATTTTAGAGATGTTGCCGAGACGGGAAATGAAAATCCTTGGGGTTTGGCATACCGAGCCGCGACTGGTAGATTTCGCCCTCAGAAGAATGTCATTCATGGCGAAAAACTCCTGGAAGGTTATTCTGACAACATCGAAATTGCTATGCATCAGCTCCTGTACTCCCTATGCCCAGATGACACGATATAAATTGACAACAGCTTTCACCGACAAGTGCGAGTGGTGGATGCATGCTCTCCTTTCGGTATGGATTCAGATGCTCATTCCCGCAGTGCAGTCGTTCACATTATTAGAAGCTTACCGAGTACAAGTCCCGGATTAGACGGAATCACTCGAAAGATAATCGGGATCGACGGCTTCGTCCGGAGAAATGATGTAGGGGTCATTCCAGATATCTGGAAGATAGGTTCATTGATAGTGCTGCCAAAAGAAAATGACAAGTCATTAACAGATCCGAAGGCCTACCGGCCGATTACTTTACTGCCGATTCTAGGAAAAATATTAGAACGTCTTGTAATAATAAAAGTTTAGGAAACTCCGAAAGTCGGATACGCTTAGAGAACTCCGAAAGTCGGAGAAGTTTAGGGACTCTCCGAAAGTCGGAGAATTTAGACGGCTCCGAAAGTTGAGGAGACCTAGAATGTTATAATTCATTCTATACTACAAATTCTGTAAAAGGAATTTTATAAATGGAGAATTTTATCAAAGGAATTTAACTAACGGGGGGTTAAAGAGAATATAGAGGTTTAGTTAAACTTTTAGATACATTGAAATATTCAATTGGTATTTCCACATTCACAATTATGAACAAACTTTTTATATGCGACATTTTATGACAATAGTTAACAATATAGTTTTTAAATAGGGTTAGTATAAAGTGAGGGTATGAAGTCTTACCTGGCAGTTGTCCGAGATTCCCGGCTGCACCTTGGACGGTCCTTTATATATTATACAATTATTGTTCCATAACCACTAATTTTCACGGATTGTCCTTCATTCTTTATATTCAATATTTGAAAAATATAGTGCTATTAGATCTGCACATTACATCTCACTTTAATAAATAAAAATAAAAAGGAGTAGAGCTCTGAAAAGGAACACACAACCAATAAGATTCCCATTCTCTTGGCTTCGTGAGCCAACCAAAATCAGGCAAGATAGAAACTCTGTTACAATTAAATATAATTTAACATCAAACTATCACACGTGGCATATACTATTCAAACTAAAAGACTATTGATACGGTCTATCAAATGAATAGCTATATAGACCATGTTGTTACTACTATCAAAGTGTACACATAAGAGAATTAAGACATTTTAACATGAATACACAAGATATGAAACATAGCGTCGGCAAGAAATGAAGCATTCACCCTTTTTTATGAAATAATAATTCGTGCATGGTGACACGAATATGTAGGTTCCCGGCGGAAAGTAAAAAACTATTTAACTATGATTTGGGAATGGCAGATGGCGTCAACCATCCTAAATATATCCATCCTCCCCATCGCACAAAGGAAAATGAGCGACAGTTCTTCCACACAGAGAACATTAAGAGAACACAGGTGATAGGAATACTTCTTTATAAAATATTTAAATTTCTATACATTATTGCTACAAGAACATTCAAAAGTTAGAGAAATTTATGTGAAAATTTATTATATTTTTTATTTTAATATTATTTGAAATATATTTATAAAACTAAAATTGTATTAAGATATAATTTGCCAGTCAGCTGGCCTCACAGTCTGTCAGTAAGTATATAGATGCCTGACAGATATTTATTTTCTTCCTTTCATCAGCTTGCCGTATGTTGAAATTGAAGATAAGAAAAAATCTAATCTCCAATAAAGTCTCGTACTGATCATTATTTATCTATTATTACCTCAGATTGCTAGTTACCTGTTTCCACTGACTATTATGTGCCCCCTTTGCCTTATAAAACTGTGCCGTATTTCTCGAGGATTGTGATAATTATAAACAAGTTGCGGAAATCATACACTCATTTCAAGTCTTCTGATCTCTTTCGATCTTTATAAAATAAAACAGTTACACAACATTACATTCGGGGTATTCGCACCATAAATTCAATTTTAACTGAATTAATTTTATGACCCGTTCGATATATCGGACGTTATACACAGCGGTACATTATTTATACTCTAGAGTGACATAAGGGGAAATAAATAAAGTTTTAAAATCTATATGATTTTTTATTGGCAAATTAATTAAATTACTGAAAAATACATTGATGAAGAACCTATTGCGTGGTAAGCCATAAACCACTTAGGGTGAAGGCTATTAGTACATTTGAGTTACTTAAATTTGCGCTTACCTCCTCATTGACTTGCAAAACGACATTCTGTAGCTAACGGTACAATCCAATGCTTGCTACCGTCATACCGTGTATAAGTCAAGTGACTTTTGAACTTATTGCCGTGGAGTTACATGCTCGACAAACAAACTTTCAGCCACATACCCTCTAAATACAAACAAAGACTGCATCTCTATTGCATCCACTTTTTCTGGCAAACCAGCAAAAAAATAATCAAATACTTGCGAGCATCAGATGTCAGCGTTCAGTTCTAAAAGTTAGTAGCCACTGTAACATTATTGTCTTCCATGCTGTAATCGCTGCGGCCGCGACCTTCCTTCGGTGTACAATTCTAATTATTAGCCCTTATGGTCCTCGTCACATAGTAGGCCAACTCTCACAAGTGCCTCAATAATGACAATGAAGAAACTTGAAGTAGTATAAGGGATCTTTGCAGTTCTAACTTTCTGCCGATGCCGCTTATCTTATGCATTCCGTGCATGCACCATTTTCTAAGTTTTGTTTCCATAAAGTTGTTTATTTTTTCTTTCATTGAGATATGTTAGTGAACGTATCGCCATATGCTGTAGAAAGCGGTATATTGTGCTTTTCACTAGAAGACGGTGGAAAGTTCGCGTCGGGCGCCTGTAGATCTAAGGCTGGAGATGGCACACTCCCCGCATGTGTATTTGTAAACGTCCTTCACGTCCACTTTATAATAACGTGCGTCAAATGATTTAGATTTGTATCGTGTTCATCCATAGACTTGTTACTGTATTCATTTTGACAGGTCCGTTCAGTGGGTGGTCCTACATATATCAAACTGCACCCTCATTCACATCAAGCATTTCATGCAACATCAAGCTGCAAAAACCAAACAACTACCACGTCTTAGAGCCAATCAATGATATTGACGAACCTGTCGCAATAATCAAATGCACGTCTCCAATGGAATTTATTCGCCAGCCTTTTATTCTAAAGCATGTCCGTCCATATGACAGCGAGATTAAAACGCGACGTCACATGGGTCTGCTCATTGAAGAATTATTTAATAAGTAAAATGATGCCAAAACAATGGAATTTGACTTGTAAATCAGCACCGCTAGCTGCATCTACGATTTTTTTTTAATTTATCGGGGGTTATTGAGTCCTTTTGATGATTACCGTCTCCAATAGTCAACCGCATAAATACTATACCCATGCGTTGTCTCTTTTCTTACTCCACGACTATAGTAATGTTCTTACCATCAGAATTGGGCGGAGCGAGAGAGCGTAACAACACAACTTACAGAAAAGAATTTTATTTTATAATTAAAAATGATTCTCGAAAGAAAAATACACGTCTACAATTTATTAACGATTATGCGGGATCAAGCTGATTACTTTAACACTAAAAAACGACAGCAATACATCTTTACGCTAGTTACTGAATATAAGAAGCTCGGAATTAGTATTAATGCTGAGGGAAACCAAGGAACAAAGTAAATGCTTATCGTCAATTAACTTACAAACATGTTCCCAATAATCTCGACATTATGTAGTAGATAGAGTAAACATTACTATTCTGTTATTTCAGTGTAAAAATGTGTTAGTTCAGTGAAAGTATGTATCAGACTAAGTTACGCAAGCGGATACGGAAGTCGCTTGAACAAAGCAAGTATATCGGACGGAAGAGGGTCGTAATTCACGCCACAGTTCTCCGCTCCACTTCTTGCGAGTTAGATTCAGGGCGAGACGTCTCTGAGACGAATTCTTATGTCGTTAGCTCATTATATCGTTCGTTGTTCCCTATTATTTCATAATGGAGAATGTAACCTTTACGTCAATGTACGTGACTACCGGCAGCCATAGATAAATGCACAACCAGATGGACATTTGGATATGTTCTTTTTTGGAAGAACTCGAAGTTTTTCTTTTGTTATTCGTGGCTTGTCGGCTTTGAGGCATGTCGTGTGTATAAGATTCTAAGCGGCTTATTAATATGACAGATAGATAAAAACAAACCTGCAATGTAATTGCAAATCTAGTTAAAATGTGTTACAATTTGTATCCTATAAGATTCTGTAAAAGTAATCAACAGGGGGTTAATGGACTACTAGAGGTTTAATCAACTTTTAATACATTTATTTCATCCTTGTCTTTCCACATTCACAATCCAGGACAATAAAAACTTAAAATACTACAAGAATAGATTAATACAGTTTTGATATTGGTTAGTAATAAAGAGAATGAAAAAAGAAGTATGAAGTCTTATCTGGGCCAGTGTCCGACACTCTCGGCTGCAACTTGGATGGTCCATAACCACTAATTGCCACGGATTGTCCTTCATTCCACATGTGCCATGTACTATTCAAACTGAAACATTATTGATACGGTATATCAAATTACTAGCAATTTAAGTAGCAAGACATAATTGCTACAAATATTTATGTTATAACATTTATTCTAGAATGTTCGCGTAGACACACACATACATGACCCACTCGCAAGTACACGAGAACTAACATTGCTCACGCACCACAGTCAACAACCTGGTCTGTGTACACGACACGGACCAGTAACGAGCGCCCAGGCCCCGGGGTGTAGCTCAACCGCAGCGCGAGCTGTCCTACGTGATAGGTAGATCACTATCTATCGTATAATAATATCAGGGCGTTTATCAGTAGAATAAATATTTTCAATGTTTCAATCAAATGCAAATACTCGTTTATATATGGATATGGATTTCTCTATCTTCACACGGATGTGTGTAAGCAAGACGCACTTATGTTACCTTCGACTTCGACGAAACAAAATGTAATTTTGGCATTAGACTTTGACAGAAAAAAATATTTGTCTATTATGTATCAATATTTCTTTTTTGTCATTTGTGCAAATTATTTTCATTACTGTAGTTTGCAAAATTGAAAATACAAAAAACGTGAGCGGACATCAAATTTCTAAATATTGGCAGGATACATATATCTGTAACAAAACACAATAAAGCAGGTGACTCACGAAATACTATGTAACCAGACCCCGACCACACGTATTATACTTTTTATAAGAAATTGCTTACTTCTTTGTATTGTGTTTGATTTTATCGTGAATCAATGAAAATATAAAGTTCACAGTTTCCTTCCAAGGACGAAATCTTCTCCAAAATTCTGTATCATCCCAGTTATGAAAATTATCCAGTCAGTCTCTTACTACTCGTTCTTTTCGGACAGAAGGGATTCCGAAGTTAAGTATCAGTCCGTAAATCCACAACAGTGCGGTTTAGATGCCACTTTTTACCGCTTACATCTGTACTGTAGAACCAGCTGCGTCACTCGGTATTTCCGATCCGATATGACTTAGAGGTCTTCAAGAAGAGAGCATACCTATTCCTTAAAGGCCGGCGACGCGACTGTTAGACGCCTACTCTTGCTGATGTCTATATAAATATATCTAAAAAAAATAAGCAGCGTTTAGGAGATATGAGGGTTTAATATTTTAAAAATAACACTATTTTCTCACTTAAATAGGTGAAGTGTGTAAAGTAAAAGATTTGAAACGTTATGCGTTTTACGATATATGAACGCGTTATTTAAGAAAAAGCAGCTCTTATACCAACATAACCGTACTGCAACTTTATTACTTGGCTTTAAAAATGTTTGCTATAACGTAACAAGTAGTGTCAAGGTGATCACCAGTTTACCTATTTCACTGTCTTTTCCTAAACTACAATGCCGCTGTACAGGTACGTATCCAGACAGTAGTAGTTGAGAACATTATCATCATGTCTTATCCATTCAGTCCTGGTAAGTTCACGGCCCGTAGTAATTGTAACCCGTACAACTATTAAATAATGTTTATGAAATAAAGACAATAATAATAGGTACATTTAAATCTTTGGTTTTCGCATAATAAATTTCTTAAGGATGTAATATCAATATGAGTATGTCCAACAGTGGACGTCAACCGGCAAATGACTATGATGAAAATAACATCAATTATGAAATAATATCACCAATGGCCAGTAACTGTTTTAAAAATAAAAGAAATTGATATGATAAAACATCATTATCATTATCAGTCCTTATCGGCCCACTGCTGGACATAGACCTCTTTCAATGAGCGCCAAGACGACCGGTCTCTTACGACATCCATCCCTGACCGGCTACTGCACGGAGATCGAATTCCCACGTGGAGAACGGTCGACCAACACTTCGTTTTCCTAAACGTGGCCTCCACTCCAGAATCTATTGACCAATACATACCTATTCATAATATGTTTAATACCAAGTAGCGAGGTTTCAACATCAGAAGCTTATACAATATTTTATTAATTTGTTACATAAATCAAATGCTCAAGTCCGTCACTATTTTTCAAAAGAACCGCCGACTTGCAATTCGCGCAGCCACGTTGTAACGGAAAAGTGGCGGCGTTGTAAGGTAAAGTAAACGGCTAGTAGGAACTTTGCTTTACATGTTTGAATGCCTACAAGTTTCTAAAGGTGTAAATTTCATATTAAATCGTATTACATACTTACCAACTTTCATTTCATGATTATTTTTCGATTTTTATTTCGGTTGAGCATTTTGTAGACAGTTCAGCAGAGTTCCGTAAGAAATATTTCCGACTTGATGTAACTAACTATAACAATTTTATAAGAGGTTGTGCCAAGCTCATTGAAATCCTCTCGCTCACATGACAGCGTCGTAAAGGTGCAACTGTGCCGACAAGTTTCGTGCTATTTTCATGCTTATTATTATGAGGAGGCAATGTTTTTATTTGCCCGAGAAAAATAAAAACATAACCCTCCTCCTACGCAATCAGGAGGGCAATACTTATGAATTATTACGTTACTTAAAGTAACGGATGAGAATGTAGATTTGTAAATAAACACCGGCCAAGCGCGAGTCTAACTCTTGCAGGACGGGTTCCATTTATGATGCATAAAACGGATGGACGGATAGATTGACATCATTTTACTAATACATAACCATATGGAATAAAATAGGATCCTATTACTAACATTTCAAAGTCCATCTGTCCATCCACCACCAGGCTGTATCTCATGGAACTTGATAGACAGAGTTGAAATTTTCTTAGATGCATGTCTGTTGCTATTCTAACAGCAAATACGAAAATATACAACCTAATTATTTTAGGGGCCGCCATACAAGAAAGATTTTTTGCCGTTTTTATTGATCTTGTACGGAAGCCTTCGTACACAACCTTAAAAAAATGTTATAATGCTTAACACCGTAGATGTTATTTGTTTTCGTAACTAGAATATGAAATGTATGTAAGTAATCCACTGTAAACGAGCTTTAAAAGGAAAGTTGCTACGTATTTCAAATTTATCTTTTAGTTGCATTCAAGTTACGTATCTGTGCGGACGTGTAAATGCGAGTGTGAGTAAAGTGAAGTGCGATTATCGTGTTTTAAACAACTCATATTGTGTTTATATTTTTATCACGCCATCGTTTCTGTACAGCAACATACAGTACACTGATATGGTTTTGTCCTATGGGATGCTCGGGGCAATTGTGGTAAAGCCTTTTTTTATGCGAGTGGTACAACGTTTACGGGATCACGGCAGTTATGTGTCCTGTTATGATGCTGGCAGCAACAATAACTTGGAAGTTCGTGACATAATACTTCGACGTTTCGACGAGAATCCGGAAGAAAGTACCAGGTCTGCTGGAAAGATATTGCGGGTGCCGCATAGTACTGTACATGGCGTTCTTAAAGAAGATGCCCGTCATCCTTGTAGAATAAGTCAAGTGCAAGCATCGTTACCTATTGAGTACCAACGCTGCTTCGATTACTGTCAATGGCTAAGGAATCAAATCAACACGAATGCACATTTTAGTGAAAAAGTTTTGTGGACAGATGAAAGTACTTTTATTAGAAACGGTATGTACAACCGACGCAATACGCATGTGTGGGCCAGAGCGGCACGAGTTTAGAGCGTTGAAAAAATGCAATGTTATGACGTGTAGAATTCAATTGTGGCGGTGTTTTCATATTGTGTACAGTGTCGTGTAGAATCTGAACGTCTGCCTTTGCATACGAATAACCTCCGTGACTTTGTGTACCTATCTGCATTAATGAGTAACCTAATGTGGTTTCAAATTCTTATTCGATAAAGAAGCTTATAAGTTTTTTGTTTGTATGTCTACGACAGTTTAGTTTATTTTCGTGACTTCATCGTGTAGCAGAATTCCGTTCGAATTATGCTCGCTCCTTTGGTTACCTACTAAGTGATCGACTCTGAAAGTACAGTCGACATCAATCGCATTGTTATGGGGAAGCGCTGCCACAGTACTTTTTTTTTTGTTGGTGAAATATAATTATTTTTTTTGGTGAAATATGAGACGTATGTTATATTGTCGTGGCTCTTGGAAGTATAACTTTCTTGTTACTATTTTAATTAAAATGAAAGGAATTACGAATGGGGGTAAAAAATTACAGAGGTTTATAAAGAGTTTTAGATACATTTATTCAATGGGTCATTCCACTCCACATTCACAATGCAGGACCGACATAAAATAGTACAAGAACAACAAAATGGGATTAATACAGTTTTTGATATTGGTTAGTAATATTGAGGGTATGAAGTCTTATCAGGCAGTTGTCCGAGACTCCCGGTTGCAACTTGGATGGTCCTTTATGTATATAATTATTGTTCCATATCCATAAATTGTCACGAATTGTCCTTCATTCCTTGTATTCAATATTAGAAGAATGTAGTGTTTAATAGACAAAAAGAAAAGAGAGAAAAGAAAAGGAGTAGAAATCTGAATGTATATCCATCCTCGCCATCGCCAAAAGGAAAAAAAAAGTGACATTTCTTCAACACAGAGATCATTAAGCCTTACAGTCAAAGATGACAGTTAAAATATTTAAGTAATAAGATATAATTGCTACAATCTCACTGAACGAAAATTTTATCCCGATGCCTCAAGTTTCTTATTTTTCTTCTTCCCGACGTTTTGATAACGTTTTAGCTATCATGGTCACGGGCAGACTGAAGAGTACTTACATGCTGCAGATTCCTTAACTACTAATTAGTCCGATCCATACAAAAAGAGCTTATTGTTACAATAAAACTTCTTTTACGGATTTTATCGCGGTTTATTAAATTACTTATGTAGCTCGACGTTTCAGAAGGTTTACAGCAATCATGGTCACGGGTGGACTGAGATGACAGACGTCCTGATGTACCAGGTTTTTAAAAGTACCCGAAGAATTATAATTTTATTTGTTCCGGTTAAGGCAAACACTACTTATTATTCTTGCTGTCTTGAGGTGTTATGTTTACTTTTTGATTTGATTATGTTCACCACTAGATCCCAAGCAGAGGGAAGAACCCAGCCATCTTCTCTATTGAAATTTGAATGTTTTTTAATTTCAATAGCTTCACGGATCAACCTTGGAAGGAATCGGTGTTCCCTAGTGAGGATTTGCGGTTTGTCAAATCTAATGTAATGGCAGGGGCCACCATCAGCATGCTCACAGACAGCAGATTTTGTAACACGTCGGTGTTTCATATCGGCTATATGTTCCTTAACGCGAGTTTTTATAGATCTTTTAGTTTGCCCTATATAGGAGAGTCCACAGTCACAATCTAGCTTGTACACTCCTGCAGCTTGCAGAAGGATATGGCATTTCACTGATGGTAAGAACTGACTAATCTTCTTTGGCGGCTTAAAATAAGTTTTTATTGAAGCTCGTTTGAGGATAAAACCAATTTTATCAGTCACCCGTTTTAAATATGGTAATATAGCAGGTAAACGCTCGACAGTGGCTGGTTTCACTCAGCTTCTGTGGAGCAGACGGGGAACCCGAAGCTTATTGTCTCGCAGCACTTGCTTGACATGTTGAAGTTCGGTATCCAGGTGTTGCTTGTCACAGATGTCTCGTCCTCTCTGAAACAAAGATTTACCCGCGGTAGACAACTGTGTTGGATGGTGATGACAATTACCGTTTAGATAACGATCAGTCCGAGTATGTTTTCTATACATTGTATTACTGAATGTGTTGTTGGGATTACGGATGATCAAAACATCTAAGAAAGCTAAAGAATTATTTGCCTGTAACTCCATTTTAAATTGTATTTTGGAATTTATACTATTTAGATGGTTAACGAATATGGTTACTTTATCCTTAGGTAAACTTGTGAAAGTATCATCAATATACCTCTTGTAGAACCTTGGTGTTATCTTCTCAAAGTCCTCCATACTCTGGATACTGGCGAACCCATCGCTACTCCGTCTACTTTCTTGTAGAATTGATGATTCCACATCATATAGCCAGACGTGAGGCAATGTTTTAATAGCTCAGCATATTCCAGTGGTAGGTTATTATCCTTCAGCTTTCCTGTTACTATTGATATGCACTCCTCTATTGGTAAGCATATAAATAGTGATTGTACATCAAAACTGACCATAATTTCATTGTCATAGAGATGTAGTTGTTGTATCTCTTCGACAAAGTGGTATAAATCCCCTGTAAGTGCTTTAGTGAGTCCACAAAATGGTGATAGGACTTTCGCCACATATTGAGCCAATGTATAAGTTGGTGAATCAATTTGGCTAACTATTGTACGTAGTGGTCTTGTGTATTTTCGGCAACCCTTACAGTTTCGGTGGTTTTGCACACGAAGGGATTAGGTTTTTAACGTCCAGACTTAATGATTCGGAGTGTCCTTTAATGAGATCACTGGTCCTTTTTACAATGCTGTTAGTTGGGTCGGTTTTGACATTTTTGTAAGTGAACTCATTTGATAAAAGGCGTTCAATTTTGTCATTGTGGTCTGTCGTATCCATTATTACGATGGCATTACCTTTATCCGCGCGAATAATCTTTATATCCTGTATTTTGCTAAGTTTTGCAACGCTTTGTATTGTTTGAAAGGAATATTTAATTTTGGTAGGAGGTAGGAGCTTTGTCTTAAAACTGATGATATATCCTGCCCTATGGCCTCCGAATCTTCCTTCTTAATATTATTTTATACAGGCAATCTTCTACATTAGAAATAATTTCTTCAAACGGGATTTTAAGGCGTCACAGCAAAATTTAAACCCAATTCCAAAACCTTAGTAATATTATTATCAAAACATAGAAAGACATAAATATATATACATATTAATAAAATAAATAAAGATAAGAATAATATTAGTCATGAAAAAAAAAGAGTAAGTGCATTCCCTAGGGTGGAAAGAAATACTAGACCAAATTGATGATGACGAATTTGAAATATTTTACCATTACAATCCTGCACTATATCTGATGAACATAGGCGATATAACATTTTCTCAAACATCATGGATTAGTATGAAAACTTCGATAATGTATCCAATGCGAATTGCATACCTAAATTAGATTATTTGAAGCTTTTGAGTGATGAAGCAGATTTGAATTCGGTTTCTTATATATTCTTCTAAAAGTTACTTTACTTATATAGATTGAGGTTTTTTTTGGAAGTTAGCGGTTCCTTCGTCTATCTCGGCAGTCTTGATTGACGATCAGACGGACAACAGAGTGATCTATGGACTTAACACACCACGATTGCCTAGCCCAGTGTTAAGTACCGTAAGGACTTGTGTTACAGGTACTAGACAACGGAAATTTATTTAGTATTTTATAAGTTTAAGAAACTTCATATATTTAAGATTTTTATTAGAGAAATACATATAATACATATATAAACATTCGTGACCTAGGCGGAATTCGAACCCGCGACCTCTGGCGTAACACGCGGACTAACGGCTACGTTACCAATTGAGCCAGCCGGTGGTCAAAGGCCATAACTTACATATACGAGAATGTTATAAGTATTTGTAGCTAACCTTTGTGATATTAATATCACAAACATCGGGATATCCTCACGGGAAGTAATGCTAATTTGTAGCTCGCCAAAGCGCACACAGATAAAGGCTAAGATTAATTTCGCTCTTACTGCTAATGAGTATAATATGATACTAAACTACATGGAATTCATAGGATACTTGGTAATATTATACATTCACACTAGCACCTACACATTGCCATATACGAAGAATTTACTCAAACATCACACACACTACCCCCACCCCCACATACACATACAAACTCCCAACCATAATTCAAACGCCACTCTAAAACAAGCCAAGTTTATTTACTTGAATGTACCGCATTTACATATGAACTGCTATGGCGCCTGATATACTATTTAAATTTTTTAGTTAAAAATGGTTAATGGCCACTTTGTATTCTTGTCTGGCTACACGTAGGGCTTCCTACAGGGAGATATCGCCTGTGGGATTTTCTCGCCTCGAGTTTTGCCAACATAGTCGTGTGGCTTTACGGCGCAGATGGTCCAGAGTCGGACTCCACCATTTGTAGCCCCTGTACTCCCCATCATTGCAATATGCGAGGTTTATTATGGCAGTTTGCGTAAGGATTTCACTAAACTGCTTGGCAAGTTCATTTGCTGGTTTCCTGGAGTCTAGTTTACCCTTTTCGCAAACATAGCATCGATCGAAAGTAGACCCAATCTACCACTCTCTCGCGAAAGGCTAGTCTAAAGGATGGTTCTTCTGTCGATATCGGTCTTGATACGCTACTACACACCTGATATGACCTGATGGTCGCTTAAGCTAACACCTTTGTGTACGCGCCACTCTGATATCGGTACTCCTCTTGTCGTGAGTGTTAGATCCACATTATAGGCTTTCCAGTTGGATGATCCAGAACATAACTTAGGTGTTCGAGATGTCGCGCTATGTCATGTCCATACAGAAAGTAGCTCCACACTGAATCAGTCTTGTTATGCCCGAAATTGCATACTGTTCTTGAACGAGAACGAAATCTGAGTTTATTTCACTGGCTGATTTGGCGAGATTGAGCTGTTCCGTCGAAATAATATTTCCCTCCTTATCCATATTGAGTCATGTTGACTGCCTGTTGTTCCGCATATATACGAGCTGGGCAAGTCGCAGAGTTGGTGACATGAGTGCTTGCTTCTTTGCGCTTAAAGCGCTTGCAGGTAGCGCAGCACTCACTTTGTGACTGACATTCGGCTTTACAATGTCCTGTATCTCCGCATTTATTATTTTGGTTGCCCTATAGTGCTTATCTGGGTGTCCATATCGTTGGCATTTGTTTCATCAAGTGACACGTACCTACATATTATCACATACATCAGCTTCATCCCGGCCAATATAGACACGACCAAGGCCAACCAATTTATCACGAAGGGCTGATGAACACTCCAGCACAACCGTCGTACGCTCACCGTTACGATCTCCCTTCTTGCAGGCAACCTTGCAGTTTGAACGAACTTTCTCTTTAGTCGTAGGTAGTTGCATATATCAGCTTCGTCCCAGCCAATATACCAACCCAGACACGAACAAGGCCAACAAATTTATCAACTAGAGCTAACCTTTGGGACAATTGATATGGACGATACACAACCGGTAATTTGCCGTCTAACTCATTGCTCATCTCTACAACATCAGTGCATCGCAGATGTCCCGATCGCCCTTTGCGACCCCTGCCTCTTCCCCCAGATGAACCCGTCCCTCCCCTTCGAAACCCATCCCCCCGACATAGTCACGCCACAGAAAACAATATTGCAACAGAACCACAACTAATCACACACACACATACACATCAGACAGAATTCCCGCAGAAGTTTCACAAAAAAAAATTATGTAAACAAACTGAGGAGATCCCACCACACACCTCCGACACATACAAAAGCAACACTACAAAAGACAAAACAACAATGAAAACAAAAGCTATGCCACAAGCAAGTCGTATAGGCGACCCCAGCCCCGGGACCGAACGGCCAGGCCTGGACAAGTCTATATCGACGACTTACTGATTTTCCTAGTAAAAGAGCCGAGTCACAGAAATACGACTATACCTGCAACCCGACATCGCACCAGAAAAATTCTTTCACACAAAGATCCGCCTCCAAAAGAGATATCTAATGACAAATAATCAAAGTTCGATAAAATCAAATATTCTTCAATAAAATTCAAGCAATGATTTAAATTGATCAAACAAAAAAGTCTTAACTATTTGCGCGTATTACATTTTTAAGAAGTAGGTAAGAGGTGTCCGTTTGAAATGCATTGTACATTGATGTGCGGCCGTGTTTGGCGGACCTACACTGCGGCGGTATGACACGACGGTCTGCAACTCCTTTAAGTAAACCAGACTAGAACTACAGCTACGCGACAATGTGTTGAACAATCGTATGTCATACCTGCGCGAATACGCGTAAGTATGGAATAACAATTGTAATTGTCGCCTAGCGTTTAATATACCGTACTAGCATCATGAAATGAGGCGATCAAGCGCTGCAGTGTAACTCACCGTGGGAGCATGCACCTTTATACCTATATAAACGAGCAATCGGAGCCGTTTTACGACTACCGACGCCCATGAACATAATTACTATGCTGATGTGTTGCTTTCCTTCCCCCGCCCAAATGCGACACTGAAGATGTCACTATACAGCGGTATTATGTTTGCGAGAGGTACGTGCCGGCCCAATCCCGTACCCTGCGTTGTTGGCTCTACCTGTTCCTAAAAACTAAAACCTGTATGCTGTTCCATGGAATGAGGCTTCTTGGTTGATGATGGCATTCCAACGTTTGCACATACGTATACACAACACCAGCAGTGTACTCACATTTATCTGATGCGGGAAGGTGGAGATTCCGCATCGACGGTATTGAAGTGGAAGTCTTGGGGATGTTTGGGGAATATCCACCACGAAGTATACGCTCGGAGGAACGAGAACTCGATCTTAACCACGTGCGCGTTTGAAGAGTGTTGAAAGGGGATGGCCAGTATTTTTGATAAGTTCCGAGAAGGCGAGTTACTTCGTGAGCCGCGTACTGATCAAGATACTCTTTGTTAAGAACGGTTGCTGCCTATGACCATAATAAACATTTCATAATTATGAATAATATTTCTAGTGTACGCGATCTAGCACTGGGTTTAATAGAATGGGGTCAGCTGTCAGCTCGCATGCTATGTACGATCGAAATATTGATGAGAAAAAGCAGCAAAGCTCGAGAAAGTATCCGTATCATCAATATACTTGATATCATTGTTCAATGGCAATGATTACACAGAACGTACTAAACGAGATTGATAAAATCTTGAGCATAGGTAGACTTAGCCGTTATTAAATGTAATTTAATGCTCCAAGGAGTTATCAACAATAAAATTATAAAGCAATACATAACGTCGCTACAAATCCTAAAACCGTAGACTCGTAATCCAGGTCTGTTTCGGTGCATTAGGCACTAAAATCACAGAAATCCTGAAGGCTTTGTTAAACTATTAATATTTAAGAGGTATAGAAACTTCTGTACAAATTTATTACGTAAGCTCAAAACCACATATGAAAGCCAGAACTGAAAAATAGCAACAATTCCAAAGGTTTGTGCAAAGCCATAAAAATATATGCTCCCTTAATAGGAAAAAAAACCGAATCCATAGAATTATCAAACATTACGACTTACAGAACTAGCTCGATACTATTGAAACGAATACTTTTCTATCATCGGTAGAAATCTAGCACAGTCAGTTTTGAACAAAAACAAATGTTACGATTTAATTCAAACACATAGTGAGTAATATAATGAAAATCCCTATTCTTATCGCCCACAGGTCATCTGAAAGTAAAGTCACTAGTCACATTTCTTAAGAACGAGAGCGCTCCTGGTATAGATGCTATAAATTCCTTTAACCAAAGTCATTCTTCCATCCATTCTGGAACCTCTACCACATTTATTCAAAATTAGCATTTCCACTGATCACTGGGCATGTGTAATTCCTATATTTAAAATTGGCACTAACACCTACCCGAAAATTACAGACCCATTACCCTCTTAAACTTGGTGTCAAAATTATTAGAGAAAATGTTAAACAAAAGTCTCACAAACTTCATTAACAAACACAAACTACTATCGGATTATGCATATGCATACGGATTTAGATATGGCCTTAGTGCTGCTAAACGCCTCATTGAAATAATTACCAACCATATTGACTATTTCTATATCTATCAAATCATTTGACACAGTCTCAATGCCTGTACTTTTATATAAATTAGAAAATATTGGAATAATGCATTGCAATAGTTTAAATCTTACGTCACCAATACACAACAGTGTTTTATAGTTGGTGAGATGATGAGCAATCAACTGCCCATAACATACGGAACCCCACAGGGAAGTGTCTTGGCACCTACGTTGTTCCTCATATATATGTACAAAATACACGCTTCCTCCAAACTTCCGGATTTTATGTGTTATGCTGATGACACTGCACAAATATTTGAAGGCCAGTGATGGAAGAAAGTACTAGAGAAAAACAATACAGACCTAAATGATGTTACAAAGTTTCTTGACAATAATCTTCTCACCTTAAATGCTAACAAAGTTAAATATTTATTTTCCATAATACTAAAGCTTCCCAACCCAATAACCTTACCGACAATACTATTCACTCCGCATATTGTGACACAAGTAAATTAAACTGTTCCAGTAAACAGCGTGTTACCTCAATTACATATCGAGGTACTACGATAGATAAACGAGAATCTATCCTTTAAGCCCCACATAACCGCCTCAGATTCCCGAATCCGAAAACTCACTCCTGTTATGTACAACATTTGAGACATCGCGGACTCATGCACGTATTTGAAGGCCGATATTGAATATGGTGTACACATGATTGTGTGAATCTGTCATCACTTATTGCATAATGACAATGAGAGGGTCTGGAAAAACAGCAACGCTCCAGCCCTTTGTTATCTAGTACAAGTTCTTTACAAAAAATGTAATACTAGGACGGATTGAAAATTATTCGGCCTAACAGATACTAATTCATATTGTTTTCTTATACTTACGCGAATTTTATTCATTGTTGTGTCTCTTTAACGGATTTTATCGCGTTTCTTTAGATTTTCTTGTGGAAGGAGACAGAATCACCGTCATGAACGAATATGCCAAAATCCTTGTGCTGTCC
>JAFELO010004481.1:53775-69184 GCA_017140195.1 Eumaeus atala
TCCCTCACGTTTTTATATCCCGACGTTTCGATAACCTTTCGGCTGTCTTGGTCACGGGCAGACTGAAGATTTTAGTAGTCCGGTAGAGTACTTATTTGCAGCAGAATCTTTAACAATTAATTCGTGCGATTCATACAATTGAGTCATTTTTTTGTTTTTGACTTAATTATATTTATCGCCGGATCCTAAGGAGGCGGTAAGACCCAACCATCCTCTCTGTTAAAATTTGGATGCTTTCTAATTTCAATCGCCTCAAGTTTCATGCACTCGTGTGCCCGCCCTCATATTATTGATATTATTACACTCTAGTGACTTACACTTCCAAACGTCTGAAATCAAAACATCACACAAACTGATCTCCTATCATCACAACAGAGGCTTAGCATATTGTGCATGCCACAGACTACATTAATAACTGTAATATTATTTGGAAAATAAATATATATTTTTATTTTTTATTCCTATTCAAAAAATATAAAATGTTACATTTGAATTTAGAATATGTCATTTTTATACGATTGTTCATTGTATCTTCTCATTTTGCTATGTTAAAATGGTGTGAGGATATAACGATAACACTTTCAACTTGATTTAATTTAAATTTGATTTAGGGATATTGTTATTATTTCACTTACAATTTTTAAGTAGATTAATTTGATTATCAATACATTTAATAGAATGTGATAATGTAGGCTGCTTGGGTAGATTGTTCCAATATTCCTCCCAAACGACCAGTACTGCCATGTACTTTCTGTGATATCATATATATTATAATTGTGTCCCAGTGTTCAGTCCGGTTCTTTAAGGTTTTTAGTGCTCCAATGTTTTTATTCGTAACATCAATTAGATAACGCAAGCTTTTATTACTTTCTTTTAAGCATAATTGAACGTTAAAAAGCGCCTTTACGTGGTTGTGTATCAGAAGCTTGTCATCATCATACTGTTCACATAATGATTCCCAAGCATTTTGATAGTTTTCACTGGAAAAATTAATATTTTTATAACCAATGCGGCGCTCCCACTTCAACAAGAACGAAAGATCGAAGTAATGAAATTTCATGACATCACCATTGCTGCTATTATCGTGAATGAGAGAACTGTAGGTGTCTTTAAATTCAAGCCAACCATATACGCTGCCATCGAAATAAGGTAATTAAATTTTTGGCAAGCAGACGTTTGTGTGTGCCTTACCTGATATTTTTCTGCCAACGCTTCTGCGTGATAAAATTGATCATTGAACTTGCCCCGAGTTTCAATCTCGTATTCAGATGAACCCACAGCGATTCGATCTCCATCTGTAACGCGTCAAGTCATCGTGTAGGGTACGGAATTGTTCATAACGTCTTTGCAATTCAAGACGTTGCAAATTAGACAAAGAAGTAAAAGTACTATTAAGAAGTTTTTAAATGATTTTTAAAAATAGTTATCTTAGCTTTAATTGCACTCCGCCTCTTTTTAAGCGTGTGGAAATCTTCCGAATGCTCATCCATAATGCAAAAAACAACGCAAACAGCTGACAGGATGTAAATAAATGAATTCAAACTGCTTTTAATGCTACTAACAAAGGAACGGGCTGCAATCATTGAACTTGTAGCCAATAGCCGGTCGACGCTCACAATGTTCACCGTTAAATATTTGATCTTATCATTGATGTCTTAAGTTTACGCGAATCTTAGTCATCACAATAAAACTACTTTTGTTTACTTTACCAACCACGATGATGTGTATGTACAGTATGCTACAATCATGGGCCTTCTTGACTTCTCCCAGGCATTTGATGCTATCAATATAAGATTACTACTGGAAAAATTAAGATTTTACGTATTAGGTACCGTGACCGTGGTTACTGTAAAGCTTATGAAACGTCGGGATACATAAATAATTTAATAAACCGCGATAAAATGCGTAAAAGTAGTTTTATTGTGATTTGATCTGTTATTTGAGATACAACGGCAATGCGCAGATATTCATTACAATATTCAATTACCTGTCGTAATACTTTGTATTAAAATACCTATATGGATGCACAAATGCCACATATGCGAACGTTAAAATGTTTGTAAAATACGTAAAATAAATTACTTTAAGACAGCAATAAAACCAATAAATAGATCGCCATAAAAGAAATATCTAAGATGTTCATGAAATGAAATGAAATGTATAGCTTAAGCTCTTATATATTCAAAATGAGGCGTAATTCGTAAAGTGAGGCACAGAAGAAAGATACGAATACGTTATACGTCGTAGGTAGGTAATTAAAGGATATCTGATTGAAACGAACGCACTCTCTGACTGTATCCTTCCCGAATATTCGCGACTCCTCTTGTAGGCAGCAATAACGATAAGGCGATCACTACAAGTCCCGTACTGAGTACAAAGGTCACAAACGCCGACTTCTTGCTTCGTTTTATTCCAGTGAGTTTTACTCCCAAAACTAGTGAACCATGTTGTGAGTCCTAGGGCCTTACTTACGTTTAGCTAGAAATTAAAAACTGTGTACTGTATACTCAGTTTAATCAAGTATATAAAATCAATGATATAACATTGGCGCGGGCGAATGCGCTGCCTGAGTGCCGTTCCAACCGCCGGCCATCTGCCCCTTCCCTCCGCCGCCGTAGGCGCTTATGTGCCGACACTCGGTATTAGTAACATTTTTGTGCACCGGGCTATTAATAAGTACAATGAGACTTCGTCTCTTTGTGACAAAGAAAAGTCTGGTCGTCCACGTAGTTTTTGTATGAAAAAGATGGTCAAAGCAATAAGGGAAATAATTCAAAAAAATCCTATCCGAAAGCAAGAGATTTTATCTCAGGAAATGACATCTTCTTTAAGTAATAAGTAACTTTATTTGCCAGAAATGTGAGTACAAAAGTTGTTGGATTTTTTATACAATATCAATTTATTTAAAAAATCAGAAACACTTCAGAAACATTTTTGTCAAGATTTAAGGCTGATTTTAAATGCATTCCTGTCGTCATTAGTTTGCCTTATACTGACAGGAAGACTATTATAATTTTTTGGTGCCGTAGGTGGTAGTACACTTTTGGAAAGCAGAGAAGTTTTAAAATTATCCATACAGACTTTAGTGTCATCTCGTCCTTTACGTAATACTATCTTTGCTTATTAATTTCACTGCATTTCATTATTTCATTGCATCTAAAGCCACATAATACCGCTGTAAAGTGACATCTTCAGTGTCGCGCTTCGTGCGGTTTTGAGTAGCCGGTGGCCACTTGGAGAGGGGGGGTTAACACATTGACATGATAATTGTGTGGATGTTCATGGGCGTCGGTAGTCGTAAAAAGGCTCAGATTGCTTGTTTAGCCCCCGATTCTATAAAAAATCTAGAACCATTTCGCGTATTTTAAGTTTTTTTTAATAGGAGACGCACTGACCCCATCTTAGCTGATAAATTAAAGATATAGGGTGGTATAATCGAAACAGCTACTGAAGTGATATGCAAAGGGAGATCACAGAAAAAAAATGTAAACGGATGAGAGATTTATTACAATTGACCAACATATTGTGAGACAAAAGGACCGTACTCTATGTTCTTGGGAGGCCAATTAGTCGACAGAGTGCAATGTGGGCATTATCCGATTTCAGTGGTAGTTTGGTGGGGTGTTAGCTATGAAGAAGCGACTAAGCCAAAATTTTGTGAAAAAGTTATTAAAACATCGGCACAAGTGTATCGAGATACCATTCTTGAGAAGGTAGTTAAGCTCCTAAATAACACCGTGTCAATAACCAAGTATGGTCCTTCCAGCAAGACTCGGAACCAGACCGAATAGTTCGATCCACCCAAATTTGGTTAAAACGAACTTTCCAGACTTGATCCGAGCTGTAGTCTACCGTTCATGTAGATTCCATTCTCATTGAATATTCTCTTTTCTATTAAGCCAATATAAATATACCAATAAATCTCATGAAATGTACTTGAGGTAAGTGTTCTCATGACATTAACACTTGACCGTTGAACCTAGAGATTTGAATCGCAGTCTAAAGTATAGCCCAGGGTCCGAGCTAGTCTAAGTTTAAACTCATAGTTTGGCCCTTGGCTAAGCTTAAGCCATCGTTTGTAATACGAAACCACTATGTAGTCTCCGAGCTAACACAGTAATAAGAAATAGCATAACTATATGGCGGCTTGAGTTTATTGCAACGGTAACACTACTTGGCCATGCCGAAATTCGTCATAAATATTTCTCTAAGCACTTTCATGGAAGGTTCCAACCGAACGCCGGTCTCCTTTGAGTGAGATGAACCCGTGAATATAATTTAAAATTGTAATGAGGAATGGTCCTTAGAAGACCGCAACCAATCTACCGCAGCGCTATAGGCAGAGTGAAGCCGGAATTTTATGATTTATGAGCGGCCGAGTTACGAGGTTTCTTTTATTTGCTGTACAAATATATCGTAAAGGAAGAGCTTATAATAATTTATTATGATTTTTCTTTTTTCCGCACCATTACGCTCTCGTGTTATACTAACTTTTTTATTCTATTTTTATGTCTTGTGCCTTATTCAACTGTATATTTACTGCTTAAGGCTGTTACGTTTACAGTTTTTAGGATAACTTCATTAAACTTCTTAGAATGTAATAATAAACTTGTTATTTATCCTTCAAAGATAATTATAGAATTTACTGTTAGCTGATGATACATAAATGAAAGTACTTTTTATAAATATCAATGTAAGCCGTAGCACTATGCTACCCTACTGACTAGGTATTGACTGACTCCCCAGGGTAGTATTCTGAGTAGTAGGTTCCCTTTTGGGGTGTGGCGACACAATACAACTTCCAAAAATACAAGCACTCCGCTCGAAACTGTCACAGAAAGACCAGGTGCTGCAAGTGACTAAGCTCCCAGCACACCAAGGACTGTCCGCGGACTATGAAAACCCCCCGGAATGCTATCTATGCGAAAATCCAGTTCAACCGGCCAACTACAGTGGTTGCCCTAAGGCTTAACACATAAAATATATACCCCTAAGTCAAAAATGAGTCCTGCTTATACGAAACACTCATGTTCAGGCAGGAAAAGTTTGTGCTCTAATCTCCCATCCCGGAGAAAAACCCGACAAAGCACCCTTCTAGTACAGGAACCGAATAACCCCTCTCAAGGGAGCCCCTGAGCGGATATTCGGGGCCTGTATTCGGGGTCCTTTGTATCCCGCCGCCACAGCAGGACGCACCGCAGGCCGCCTGGAATGAAGGCGCTAGTGAAGGCAAACTGATCGTACGTAAAAGCGACTATACATAAACCGAACCATCTCGGAATCCTCACGGAAAATCTTCTTCTGCAGGCCGGGAGCATAGCAGTGGGGTGGAGCAGGGCTAATCTCCACCTCCTGCAGGCGCGCCCCAGGCATTGTTTCAGATGCCTGGGAATGGGGCACGTTTCCAGCACGTGCCCCGCTGTCGTCGACCGCAGCAACCTTTGTTATCGCCGCGGTCAAGCCGGCCATAAAGCCGGCGCTTGTAGAGCTGCCCCGCACTGTGCGGTGTGCGCGGCCGCCGGCAGGCCGGCGAGTCCCGTGATGGGGGGCATGGCGTGCAAACCCCCTGTCACCCGTGGGATGGTCGCCCCTCGCACAGAAGGGGGCAACCGAGCGGGGTCGGCTGATGTTGAGATGTCCTAAATGACTAGGCATCTCAGCATCCTACAGGCGAATATTAACCACTCCGCTGGGGATCAGGACCTCTTCCTGCAGTCTATGGCGGAGTGGTCAATTGACGTCGCGATCGTTGCCGAGCCGTACGCAGTGCCCTCCAGTCCAAGCTGGGCTGGTGACACCTACAGCTCGGTGGCGATCGTGATGAGGCCAGGAGCCCCCCCCCCCGTCGTCGTCAAAGCGAGGGGCCGCGGGTACGTGGCGGCGGTTCGGGGAGGGGTTGCCTTCGTTGGGGTATAATTCTCCACGAACCGCAATTTGGCGGCCCTAGAACGGTTTCTCGACGTTCTAGGGTCGCTGGTGGGGCAGCTAGCCCCCCTCCAGGTGTTCGCGGCCGGAGACCTCAATGCCAAGTCCACCGCTTGGGGTAACCCGGTCACGAACCCGAAAGGGAAGGAGGTGGAGATGTGGGAGGTAGCTGCCGGGCTATCCCTGCTCAACAGTGGGACAGTCCAGACATGCGTGCAATGGTCGGGAGGTTCCGTGGTGGACGTCACTTTCGTCACGCCGGCCATCGCACGCAGAGTGGAGGGGTGGAGGGTGGAGACGGAGGTGGACCATCGCTACATACGGTTCGAGGTATCTCCGCCTCCCAGACGTCCGGCGTCGTCGCTGTAGTCGTCATCGTCTGGAAGGGGGCACAGCCGGTTTTCGCGTTGGGCGCTCACCAAGCTCAACCGGGAACTGGTAGAAGAGGCCGCGGTCGTGAGCCGCTGGAGCCTCCCGCCGCTGTCGGAGATTGGGGTGCTCTGCGACGCATTCACTGCGGTGTGCAGAGCGTCCATGCCGCCCGCGAAGAGACCGCCCCAGCGGCGGGCGCTCTACTGGTGGACGGCCGAAATATCCAGCCTCCGGGCCGCCTGCAACGGGGCCAGGTGGCAGTACACCCGGAGCAGGCGGAGACGCCCCCAGGACGTCTCTGTCAACAGGCTGCGCAGGATCTACGTCGAGACAGAGAAGATCCCGCGGCAGGCCATATGCCGGGCCAAAGAGACACGACACGATTTTGACGCGGCGGTGGACTCGGCCCAGCACACCCTCGAGGTGTGCCCGAGATGGGCGGCGCTGTGTCACGATCTGACATCAGTTGTCGGAGGGGACTTGTCAAAGTCGAGCATCATCCTCCCGATGCTCGGCAGCGACGAGTCCTACAAGGCGATAGCTTCCTTCTGCGAAACCGTCATGTACCAGAAGGAAGCCGACGAGCGGGTGAGAGAGGAGGCTGTCGACGCGGCCTCACCCCGCCGACGACGAATGGGGGTACGAAAGAGGCGCTATCTGCAGCACCTTCAGTAGTGCCCCTGTGTTCCGTGTCGGGCCGGGATGGGAACCCGGTCCACTTCCTATGACGCGGCGACGTGGGGACTATCTTAGAGTAGCCGGACAGTTTCCGAGGAGGTGAAGTCTGGCCCTTTCGCCGAGGCCAGCCTGTCGCTGGAGGGGTCCTGTTGCCTGCAGATCCGGGACCCTCCACTTATAGCGGCTGATGGCTCCCGTAGGGGTTTAGTTGGTATTGCTACCAATGGCCGAGTCCAACATAGGTCTGGGGTCTACCCGGGCTCCCAGGTATCATGCGTAAATGCATTCCCCTTCGTCACCAAAAAAAAAAAAAGGTTAGTTTAGGTTAGGTTGGGGCATAGAACGGTATTAGTGTAGGTCCCTACTATAAATACTCTGTTTTTCCGGTACTTGGTGTATGCTTGGTGTTGGGATCATAGTGTCAGTGGTGTCGATCGTTAGGTCTTTTGGAGGCGCATTTTTCAGTGTTAAAATTTTTCTGATGCGAGGTCGGGTTGCGGAGATATTTATATTTTTGTAGTTCAGCTTTCGTATCGGAAAAATCAGTAAGTCGTCTATATAGACTTGTCCTGGTTTTGACTGTTCGGTCCCGGGGCAGGGGTGTGTGTATGACTTACTTGTGTCGTGTTGCCTGTTGCGCTGTTTCGTTGTGGTGTTCCGTGCAGTTTCGTGTATTTTCGTCTGTTGCGGTCTTGTAGGGGGATCTTTGTTTAAAATTCGCGAAGTTGGTGCAAGCCATTTCGGGATTTGGGGTTTGTTTTGTTTTGTTTTTTGGTGTTTTGGTTACTGTTCTTGCCTTTAAGGCGCGAATATGTCAGGGGGGATGGGTTTAGGGGGGGAGGGTCGGATTCGACGTGGCGAAAGGGCGGGGGGCGCCCTGGGGGGATCGTCCTGAACTATGAGTTCCTGGAAGATTTTTCTTCACTGGCCTCGCTGTCTGAGGCAGAGTTGGGGCGCAAGCGCCTCTTCACTGAGGGGTCTGGTGACTCCGGCTCGGAAACTGGGGTTTCGGAGACCAGGTCGCGGTGCGTCGCGAAAGGGGAAAGGCGCATACGCTGACCGGAGCCCCGGCGGCGCTGCGTGAGCGCATTAACCATGAGAAGGAGGATGATTTCGTGGCGGCCCTACGGAAGAGGGTTTTTTTAAAGGAGAAGGAGGGAGGTGCGACAAGTACAGCGACTCCTATTATACTGGAGGACGTAGAAAGGTGTGGGGCCGAGGAAGTCAAGGTAGCTGCGGAGGCAAATCTGGATTTAATACTTGATCTCACAGGCAAGTCATCCAACCTCAAAGGGGGCTACGCCTCTAAAATTAAGAGGGCCGCGGGATCCATCAGGGATATGATTGAGTCCCTCGTGGACCACCAGAGAATGGAGAAGTGAGGCGGCTGAAGGCCGACAACGCGCGGTTACAGCGAGAGCTGGGTAACCTGCGCGAGGAAGTTCGCGCCTACAGGCGGGATTTCGAGGAGGCGCGAAAGAAGTAGTCGAGGGGACGGAAGGTGTCCCGAAGTCGTCCGAACTATTAAAGGAGATCGCCCAGATGGTGGGGAATATGGTGGACGCCCGCATATCGGGTCTGGAGATGCATGGTGGCACCAGCGCCGCCGGCGAAGAAGAACAAGACACCGGCGGCTTCTGGTGGATTCTCCAGGTGTTCGTGGCCGGCGTTTTACATAGTGTATAATATTTAAGTTATTATTTTTACATACACTGTTAATATTATTCTTACATACAAATTTATGGGGTTATTCTATACGATGGGATTTGAGGACGTTGAGGGAATGGGTAGGTTAGGGGGCGCGGTCAGCACCTCCATCAACTTCCCCATCACGGCCGAGTCTCGGTTTTTAATTGCCACTTTGAGGTTATATTCCATTATGGCCTTTGTATTTGCGCTAATCGCTTGTTTGACGAAACATAAAATCGCGTCATCCCAGTGGTCGGTGTAATATGTACAACTATTAGTGTGCCGCGACACTGCCACTACTGCATGTGGTATGCTGTTGTGGAGTTCGATCTTGTTGGATTTCGTCTGTGGGATCATTACCGTTTTGTAAGTTAGTACCTGTGCCTCATGGATTGTAAAGACTCGCGACCCATCTCCAGTTCCATAACCCTGTCCTTTTAGCTCGGTTTTCTCTCCTTGAGTGTGAACCAGGTACAGGGTGTTTGGAAGGGTAGTTGGTATGTTCGAGTCCGTGTATCTTTTCAGGCTCAGGGAATGAACGGTTTGACTTGAAGCGTATATCCCAGGGTAGATTTTATTTAGAGCGAACGTCACATCCATGGGATTCCGATGTGTGCACAACAACTCCTGGTTGATGTTTGCTACCAGGTTTGGACGATAGTACCTTAAATTGAAAAGGTTTTCCCTATCAATATAAGGCAGCTGATTTACGTCGCCAATGAGAAGAATGTCGCCGGCAATAGTCATAGCTACTCAAATGTCCGGGACATTTGAGTAGCCATGACTATTGCCCCGAAGTGGTTCATTAGGGCTTCATCGACCATGAGTCGACTGCAGCCCTTCTTGAAACTATTTACGAGTACCGAGGCCATATGCGCACTTGGGTTTTGGTGTTGTTTCCAATTTTGTGCGCCAGCTTATCTCTCAGGTCCTGAGCCGCTTCACAGGTGGTAGTGATTACGACGTCACTCTCCTCATTGAAGTTCCTAACTATCCAAGTTGTTTTGCCACATCCTGGGACTCCGTTGACCCAAGTAATTGTTGGCATCGTCCATTGGGCCTTGGTGTTAATGGCCTCTGCTTGCGCTATGATCTTGTCCTCCAACGTGATCCTAGTGCATTGGGCGGTGAAAACAATAGGGTCATCATCTGGAGTTTTAAAGGTGAGTTTCCCGGTGCTTTTAGTCTTAGTTCCATCCAGGGCCACAAAACCATTCGTCCAGTTGTAGGCTGCCATATGATCCCCTTTTATTGTACCATAAAGGATTTGGGATGTTTTGTTATTGTATATGGCTGCCTCTGCCTCCTCGAGTGAAACCCCTAACAAACCAAGGTTGTCCAGTTTGAAGGTATCCAGTATTATCCTACATGTACGTAGGTTTACCTTCTGGGTGGCTATTTGCATAGCTTTAAACTCGAGGAAAGCGTTGACGATATTGTCCAGCGGGCCCTCCACTGGTACAATCTCCGGTGGGCTCACCTGGCCCCTTTCCGCTCTGGTTTTGTTTGGTGCTCGCTCCTTTGGTGGTGAAGTTGTTTTCTTCAAGAATTTTTCCATGGCTGTCACTTGCACTTCCATAGCTCTTTCGAGTGTGTATTTCGTGCCTTGTACAGCCCCGGTCATGACATTCATGAAGTTTTCCATTCTTTTTATTGATTTGTGACTCTCTTCCCGGACCCGGAGTTGGTGTTGTTTCTCCATTAGCTTCCTGGTGGTCACCCTCTGCTGAAAGCGTTCCGATCCACTTGGACCACTCGAGCACTGTGGTTGGGGGCCGCCGGGTGCATTGTGTTTTGGAGAATGGAGAAAGCTTAAGTCTTCTCCCCTATTCTCGTACACTATGACCTCGTGATTTTTAGAGGCCACTATAAACCCGTAAAGGTCGGCAACAGCACCCTTGTTGTACTCAATTGTCATTGAATCGACGCCTATGATACTAGGTGGGTGCGCATCGGTGTCCATCGCGCCAAGTCCCTGGAGTACCCTGTTTGCCCTGGAAAACGGCGACACGTCACCCCACTCGAACATTAAGATCGTTTTGTTTTTTGATCTCACTATTCGACACGGGTGCTCCGCCACCGCTGTCCCTGGCAAAGCGCTGAAGGTTTTGCGCTTCATTGTGTGTTTAGTTGTACTTCCGTTTAGGAGTTTGGCTAAACCTGGTGAAATGGTTATGCGATTACTTTGGACATTGCAAAAGGTTATACCAAGTTTTTCGCTATAGTCCGCCATAAAGAGAGCCACTGTCTTTAATCTTAGCCTGGGATGTCCTCTTTCTGCGTATGGAAGTATTTCCCTTAGGCTTTCCTCTTTGGTAGTATGTTTTTTGATTTGAGATGTTGTGTGTATGTGTTGAGTTATTTGTGTATCAGCTGAATGAGTTGGTGTCCCTGATTGGGAGGTGCTATGCCTTTTCAGCCAGAATAGACTCCCCTTTTGCGAAGATGGGATCATCATCAGAGAGGTCAGATTCACGAGCTTTGTCTGCGAAATCCCTCACTTTAGTGTGGAACGGTTGGTCTGTTCCCTCGGAGTCGTCCGAGGTAACAGACCAACCGTTGGGGTGGGTGTTCTCCTGACGCTTGGCAGATTTCCTGATAACCCTATATATTTTGTCCCACATGCTTTCTTTCTCCTGAGTCGTACAGTAATCCTTCTAGCTCTCTGCTTGGGCTTTATCGGCTTCTTTTGAATTGGTTTCCTTGGCTAGAAAGTACTCGTCAATAACGTGTTGGCGACGAGTAGGAGCCGCGTTCCTGATTCTCCTTTTTCTCCTGGGGACCTCCTTTTTAAGACTCTCCAAGTGGTTTGACCACCATGGAGGGATTGCCTTTCCTTTCCACTGTCCTGCTTGGGGTATGGTTTCCTTACAGGACTCGTGGATTGCTTCTGTATAGGCGGTTATAATGCCTTCGAGGTCTTCTGGTGTGTTGGTGTTGTAAATGGAGTGAGGCGTGATGTTCTTCGCCATTAATATGTTCTTTAGGAGAGACGAGAAGTCAGACCAATTCACCTTTTTGTGTTATATTTGCGCGTGGTTATTGGCCTTAGTGTTTATAAAGCTTTCCTCAAGCGCAGAGTGAAGGTGATGGAATTGTGGTCAGATGTTGTTAAACTTCTGTCCACCCGCCACTTTTCGATTTTCCCCAGGAGCGGCGAGCAGCATGTGGTCACGTCCACCACGCTCTTGCAAGCTTGACTTCTCCTGTAGGTTTCAAATGGGAGTGTCTCCTGTGTTAATTATGTTCTACTCCATTTCATTCAGGAACGCATGGAATTTTTCTCCTCTGTCGTCTTCTGAGGCACTTCCCCACCCTTGGCTCCATGCATTAATGTCTCCCACCACTATGAGGTTTTGTGCGTTTAGCTTGGCCATGGTTGTTTTGATGGTTTTGATGCTTAGCTCGATATCTTTGTCCCCCTCCAGATGCACGGAAATCACTCCTAGTCTAATGCCCCCCCCCCCCCCAACTATCGCAGCCGCTTCTGTCTCGGTCACCAGCTGGGGATCATATATGACCTCCAACCGATTTCCGAAGATGACTATGGCGGCCTTGACAGGTTTTTGTAGTTTTAGGGTGCACTGGATTACTTGCGTGCCAGGGTGTTGTTTTAAGATGCCCGAACTTCCCACATAGGGTTCCTGTATCAGGGCAATCTCTGCTCCCTAGGTTTTTGCTGCTTGGAGCAGTTCGGCAGTCGCAAGTTTGGAGCGTTGCAGGTTTGCTTGGATGAAGTGCAAACCTTGAATCTAGGGGGGTTGAGTTTAGTGTAATTTGGGTGCCTTCAGCAATATGAGACCCTAGAGCGTGCTATAGCATCCCATTTTAGTCTCTCTCTGCAAACATTGCTGAAGGCATTGTGTGAATTATCCGAGCTTTCTCCGTGCTCTTTGAGACAGTTTCGACATTGTGGTGGTTCTGCGTCTAGTCTTTTTTTGCATTTGTCCCACGTATGGGCTTTCCCGCAGTAACTGCAAAGGTCATGGCCTTCTTTGCAGATTGCCCGGGTGTTCCCAAAACCGAGCATCCCATGGCATATAGAGGCGTGGGCACTGGCAGATGCATTCTGGCGATGCAATGTTGTGAGGGAAGAAGAGGGGCTTAACCACACACTCGAGGAGTTACAGATTTGGAGGAGGAATGGCAGGGAGATATCCATGCAGCTGTGGTTGGAGAGGTAGGAAGCGTCGCGAGTAAGTACAAACCTACTCGCGGCCATCCGCCATATCCGCATAGACAGAGCGCCCAGGCGGGGCGCTATCTTTCTACCTAACACAGATATTAACAGGACACGGCTGTTTTGGCCGCTATCTGTGTGAGGTAGTCCGGAGTGAGGCATCGCCGATCTGCCACCATTGCGGCGATATTAGAGACACGGCAAACCACACACTAGTCGAGTGTCCGGCCTGGGAGGAAGAACGGGCCACCCCTGTCGCGGTCATTGCGAGGAATCTCTCGCTGCCGGCGCTATTTCAAGCAATGCTGAGAAGCGAAGAGGCGTGGAACGCGGAGAATCGTTTCGCGACTGCCGTGATGAGAGCGAAGAGTGAGGCCGAACGGCTGAGAGAGGCCGAAAGTCTGACTAGGAGAGGTCCGAGGCGCAGGCGCCAATTGCAAGATCTGCCGCCTTAGGAAGGGTCGCAGGGCGACGGCTTGGGGAAGCCACCGCCTGCCGATAATTGACCCGTGTTGTCGGTGTGCTGAGTGTTCCAGCACACCTCAACGTAGTCTTACGGGAGCAACACTCCCGAGTTGAGCCCCACGAGGGCACCCGTTGGTGGAGTCGCGGTCGCATGCCACCGCCTTCCCGTGGCTCCTCCACTGACGGTAGAGAAGGAACACCGCTGGGGTTTAATGGGTATTAGGGTCGCTTCTCGGCTCTCGAGCCCCACATACTCCCCAGGCCATCCCCGCCCTGGGGGCATGCGTAAAAGCATTCCCCAGCGAAAAAAAAGAAAAAAAAAAAGGTTAGGTTAGGTTGGGGTGCTAAGGTCAGATAACCTCCTCGAGGTGCACCCTGGGCAACGGTGGTTGGTTGATCCCTCTACTTTCCGTTTTGAAAGTGTGGGCCTCAACCGGCCAACGGCTGATAATCTGACACCCAATCCCAAGTATTGACGTCCGCCGAGGGGATGCATGGCTGGCGGGAAGGCCAGTCGTGAGGGCGTCCTATTTTCGTGTTGGTTACAGGTTTGTGCTCAACCCAAATGAGCATAACAATTTCTTTAATGGAACAAAGCAGCTTAGAAAATTGTCCCCGGTTAGGTCCTCGAAAGGGGGAATCCCACCTCTCCGCTTCGGCGGGGAGCTGCCCTCCGTAATACGGGGTGGGCCTTATCTGCTTCTTGGAAGAGCAATCCGCTCGTTCATGTGATAAAAACAACGACTTTGGCAAGAATTTGGATTCGGATAACTTATCGATTGGCAACAACGAGACGGTTTCGGGCGTAAGTATGCCTGTACCGTCGGCAGGAAGGAAGTCGCGGTTTTTCCGCGAACACTCTGGACTCAGCTCTTCAGCATCGAGCTCCAGCGAAGTTGACGCGCTGATGGAGGCGCAGGCTGTGGTTTCTCCCCGGGGTGCAAAGCGTTTCTTACGCAAACGTCGTGGTGGCGACCCGGAGGAGTCCGATAAGGACGGTAAAACGGCCGCAACGAACAGGTCGAAAACCACAGCCCGGACCAAACGTGGCAGGGGCAGACCGCCCACAACGGGCGAGTATGTTGGCCTCGCACAAGCAAAGAAAGACTTGGCTGCTGCAGAACGCGAGGCACTTGAGGTCGAGATCGACAAAGAGGTGTTAGGTCTGACACGGCGCATACCTACCCTGCGAAGTGCGTCGAGATTCTCGGAGTCCGGCGGTTCAGATGCGGCCGGCGAGGCGGAAGTGACTGCCAGTGCATTGGGTGCCAAAATTTCCCACAGCCTGGCGTCCATTACCGGGGTCGATAAGAAGTCCCGGAACCTGAGTGGACCGTGCGTTAAGGCACTGAATGTGGCCACCACCGCTATACAGGAGGCGGCAGCAGCTCTCCTCAGTAGGACGTCGTCAGCCGAAACGAAGGGTCTGGAGGCGGCTAATGCCCGTATGTCCAAAGAGGTCAGTGAGCTGCGGAAGGAACTGGAGAACCTCAGGAAAGAACTGGTAGCCCCACGACAAGAGGTATGACCCCTCTACTTTCCGTTTTGAAAGTGGGGGCCTCAACCGGCCAACGGCTGATAATCTGACACCCAATCCCAAGTTTTGACGTCCGGCGAGGGGACTAGGTTAGGTTAGGTTAGGTTAGGTTAGGTTAGGTTGACTCTGTTTTTTCGGTACTAGGCGTGAGCTAAATATCGGAACTATAGTGTCAGTGGCGGCTACCGAAAGGTATCATTTAGGCGCATCTTTTGGTGTAAAAATTTTCTTCGTGTGGCGTCGGGTTGCGGAGATATTTGCACTTTCGTGATTCGGCTCTTGTACTAAGAAAATCAGTAAGTCGTCTATATAGACTTGCCCTGGTCTGATCGTGCGATCCCGGGGCAGGGGTGTAGAGGCGACTTGCTTGTGGTGTCTTTTTCGGTTTCGTTCTTGTTTTTGTGTTGTTCCGCGTTGTGTCGTTGTGTGTGTGTCTGTGTCGGACGTGTTTGGTGGGATTTCCGCAGTTTGTTTACATCGGATTTTAATTTGGTGAAACTACTGCGGGAATTGTGTGTGGTGTTTTGTTTTCGTCATCTGTGACGGGAACATGTCTGGGGGGG
>JAFELO010004520.1:0-11663 GCA_017140195.1 Eumaeus atala
AAACTCATCCCCCCCGACATGTTCACGCCACAAAAGGCGTAAACAACACAGCCAAACACACAGGTAAACCAGACACAATTCCCGCCAAAGTTTCACCAAATTGAAATTCGATGTAAACAAACAGCAGGAATCAAATCCACATACGTCCGACACAAACAAAAACACCACCAAGAGACGCAGAACTACACAAAAACAGCACCGAATACAAAAAAAGGACGCCACAAGCAAGTCGCCTATACACCCCTGCCACGGGACCGCACGGTCAAACCAGGACAAGTAAATATCGACGACCTACTTATTTTTCTAGTACAAGAGCAGAGCCACAAAAAAACGAATATCTCGGCAACCCGACTTCGCATCAGAAAAATTCCAACCTGCCCTCATTGTCTCATTCCGACCAATGGACTACCTACAACTCACTCGTCATGTGAGCGAAACCTCTTCTGTTGGCATTGCACCTCAATATTGGCTCCGCCTTTTATTAAAAGGCTATCTTCATGCAAGACCGACACGCGCACTGGCGTACCCTTAATTGGAAATATCTTTGCGATCGCGTATGAATTGTGACCTGGAAAGGTTTTCTGCGGAGTATTTTTATTGGATTGACTATGATATTAATTGGAAAAGGATTAAAACTACTTACCTTTGCATCCCATTCAGTAAAAGCCACAGTAGCCGAGTGGCACTGTATGACTTTTCGTCCTAGTCTTATCCCATTTCTATATCACATGATTTCGGGCTCAGTTACTTAATCTGGGGATTTGGCGAAGGCGCTAGTTTTTACACAAAGTGACTTCCACCTCACCTACACAATTCAGTAGTGAAAACAGGCCCAGAGCTAGATTTGGTTAAATTCGATTATACGGATCCGGGTATCCACAAGATGTTTTCCTTCACCGTAAGCGTACTCGGAAAATGTACTTAAGTAAGAAAAACTCATTGGAGTATGGACCACTGTGGCTCTGTCTCAATTAAAAGCCAATTAGGCACCTTACAATATGTTGACAATTGTGTATAAAGGTGACGCTCTTTAGGCCAGATGATAAATGTCACTTTTGACGTCTCTCGTATAATTTGGCTATTTATTTTATAGACTCCTGTACTGTCCTCCTCCACGGGCAAGTTCCATGGCGGACACCATTCCTATAGAAAAATATTGGATAATACTCGATGGCATCAATTGGTACTTTCCAAAAAAAAACCTAGTAAATTGAACATGACGTTTTCGCGAATGTTTCAGATTTTTGAGTAATGATTTATTTGAAAACTTTGAACTTGAAGCGATAATTTATTTCATGCTCTGTCAGTTGGGGGGGAGGAGTAAAACAGGGCAACGTATCGACAAAGTAATTAGGCTGATGTTCATGGGTGACAGTATTCATAAAAGCTAGCGATTGCTCGTTTGCCCTTCGATACTATAAAAAACACGTAAACAGTTATCAATAAAATATTCCGTCGCTGAAATTAAGATGAAATCATAGATTTCAGTTGAATACTCTACGTTGAAATGTTTCAATAAAGAATTTAACGATTTTAAAATGCAAAGAAAATTTTAAATTAAAAACTAATCGATTTTCTAATCCTGTAAGAGGTAGTTCCATTCTACATTACATCCGATTTTGGCCTACACAATCTTTCGCATTTCGAAAAGAGAGGGATATATATATATATATATATATATATATATATATATCCCTCTCTTTTCTCTTGTGGGCCTATCAAAAACCAACTAAAATAATAGAAGTGTAAACAACGTCGACGTCCATTTGTAAGGCTCTCAGCCAGCTCTCCAATGCATCGATGAGAAGTTCATGTTACAAGTGTAGGCGGGAGGCACCTGTGAAAAATATTATTTATTGAAATAATTAGATATTGGTACTCGCCGCCACTCCACGGACCCCGACCGTTTCTCGAGAGCTTACTCTGTGGCCGGTGAGGTACGCCCCCAACAGTCTCACGAGATAGGGAGAGACCTTAAAGGAGACCAGTGCCTCCCGTATCATGCTGTTCGGGAGACTGATGAAAGCGTTCGCGATGTCCAACGACACCGCGACAACCACCTCCCCCCTGTGTTCCGCCTCACCCGTAACCGCCCGCAGGCGCTTAAGGGCACCAATCGTCGACCGGCGTGCTCGGAACCCGAACTGTGACCCCGAGAGTCCGGGTCCCGTGCCCTCCTCCAGATGCTGAAAGAGACGGGAGGCCAAAATGCGTACCAAGGCCCTCCCAGTCTCGTTCAGCAGCACCACAAGTCGAACCGACGAAGGCCCCGACGAAGGGATAGCCCCCGGGAACTGACCAGACCGCAGGCAGCGGTCGAAAGTTTCCCGGAGGCTATCCCGGAGGTGCACGAGAGAGATCGCCAGCACTCTCCCGTGCACCCCGTCTTCACACGGTGCCCTCTTCTTACTCTGGAGGCGAGTCAGAATCGCCTTAATTTCAGCGTCCTAGACGGGTGGCGCAACACCCTCCTCCTCGTCCGACGTCTGCCGAGCCATCCTGGGGGCTTGAAGCCCACGGGCGTGTCGGGGAACAATTCCCCGACAATCCTCCCCAGTTGTTCCAGCTGGAGCATCTCCATGATGGGGGCCGACGGGGTGCGGAGCTTTTTCCGAGCTTATTTGTACGGTCGGCCCCAGTGATCCGTCTCGATATCCCTTACAAGCTCCAGCTAAGCCTCCACCTTGGCTCGGCAAATGGCCTGCTGCAAAATCTTCACCTTTTCCACGTAGATCCTGCGCAGCCTGTCGTCCCTGTCGACGTCCTGGGGTCGCCTCCGCCTGCTCTGGGTGTACTTTCTTTTGGCCCCGTTGCAGGCGGCCCGGAAGCCAGATAATTCGGACCGTCCTCCAATTGAGCGTCCGCTGCTGGGGCGGAATCTTCGCGGGTGGCATTGTCGCTCTGCACACCGCAGTGAATGCGTCACAGAGTCGACCAGCCGCCTCGTCCACCCTAATTCAGCGCTCTCACTCATTGCAAATATTTCAATTTTTGACAGAACGTCTGTCGGGACAACTGGTTGTCAATCCTTTGTGTAGCTGTAATGTAAGGATTTACTTTGATATTTTCCACACTTTTAGTTACACTCTCGGAGTTTTCATAATGATCATAAAGTTTTAAATGTTACATGTGGCCTACAAACATCAGCAATAATTTAATTTTCTAATAGTAAAATAATTTCTCAAATCGGTCCAGTAGAGTCGAACCATATTCAATGCAATTTCAATTTCCAGTTTACCTTTTGTTAGAATAAACCATCATGGTATCGTTCAGTTTGCAAGCCCCGCGCTGGAGTTCACGAAATGGTCGCAGTTACCTTCAAGTATGCTCTTATGAGTCGTAGATTGTTGGTTAAAGTACACAATTGTAAGCATTTCTAGGTTTTGTTTTCTTTCGAACAAAACTAGGATAATGTTCTAGAATGAATGATGCAGTATTTATTCATTGTTTATTCAAGTACCTTGATTATGTTATTATTATTACCAAATGATTGCAATACAGTATACTGTATTACTAGCACAATATACCCGATAGGTACTCGGTGATATTATAGTTATATGTAGATGTATTTAAAGTTATTACAAAGGTTTGATATTTTTAGGACGCAGTAGGTTACTAGGTACTTTGTAACCAATGGAACTATTATAAAACTAAAGTATTGCTAATGTAAATATTAAAACTCACTAAATTTAGTGTCATTATGTTTAGAAAATATGGGCACCCATGTTACCGATAGAAAGCGCAAGTAGTATTTAACTACTAAAATTTTAAAGACAACTACATATTTCAACTTCGTATCTTTAACATATTCGGAATCAGAATCGTGTACACAGTGGGCCCTGTGATTTTGTACGCTGTCTCCCAAAACAGCCAGTATATTAACTGCAAATGTGACCATTTTGAGTCCTTATTTCGTCATCAGATACTCTCAAACACACCTTCGTTATATCAAGAAATGTATACCCACTGCATGGGCTGCTTTAGCTCTGGTGCAGCGGGTATTTGAAGACAGACACATGTTGGGGCCTATAATAATTAATCTTTGCTTATTAAATGACATAACATTTGGAAACCCATTCTACGCAGTAACTCATTGACCTGGAAAGCTTCACAACTATTCTAGCATTTATTACTAGAGCACTGGGAACACGTACACGTACACGTACACACGTTTACTAAAATGAATACCTTTGACTGGTCAGTACGTACGTGTATTACGTAAAGCGCATGCCAGCGTTCGGACAAAATATTTTTGTTGGAATAAAACGTAGCGGATGCAATTTATCTTTATTTAAATATTTTATGCTTCGAAGCTCTCAAGCTCATTACTGAGAGGTGCTTTGTAACATTTCTTATGAGAGCCGTTTGCTGCTTATCGTATAATCGTGATAAGAATGTACATTAGATGGGGTTCTGTATTAGTAAATGAAAAAATGGAACCAACATATGGTCAATTTGTAGTCAGAGAGTCTGTCAAAAGGAAGATCTCCCAGCCCTTCGAACGAAAAAAAGGATAATATGACTTTTTATTATTACTGGGGTCTACGTCCCAGGGGCAATGCAATCGAGATATTCAGTCGTCTATGTGACTGGACAAAAACAAAAACCTGGTGTTTATTGTTAATATGAAGTTATGAAATTCGGCCATAAGTAATAATTTACAGCATAAATAGGGCTAAATCCGAAAATTTGTAAAATTATTATATTCTATCATTGAAAAATAAAATTATCCCACAGTTATGAACCACAATTCACTTAACACTCCATAATTAGGTTCGAATCCTACCTAGGTCATGGATGATATAAAAATCTTAAATATATAAGATATATCACATACTTAAAAAATATTAAATATACTTCCGTTTTCTAGTACCTGTAACACAAGTCCTTACGGTACTTACCACGTGACTAGAGTTATGTGATATGTCCACAGATATTATTATTATTAAAAAAAAATATAAGTTTGTAAACTTATGTTGCAGTGCTGGTACCTCCCATTGGTGCATATCAGCATTAAATTATTAAAGCTAGCACCACATTTCCAGTTTCCAATTTGCAAGTGCAGTTCCCACACTCCAGTGGCTACGCTCATGTAACTGTCGCGCAGATTGCCAAATGATACCAGGACCCCGGTCGTACCCGCTGTCACTTCACGCCGGTGTGTAGTGTGAGCGCGAAGCGGAACCCCGCTCGTGCAAGCCCACTTCAGATACAATGCATCACTGCCTCTAACTCAGAGCTAATTATGACCAATACAGAGTGCGTGTTCAAGTCATGAAACACGTACTAATTATATAGTTACTAATGATAAAGCGCTTGGACAGTCCCCAACGTCTGTAATATTATAGCTTACTAATAAAATTATAGTTCGAACTGGGAGCCTGTGATTTTTGTATTCCGACAGTCTGTCTACGATTCAAAACCTTTTCTTAGGAAATTGTAAAATCGATGGTTTTATAAAAAGTCATTTTCTCAGACGAGTTTTAACACAATATTTTAAATTTTCCTTTGTTTCTTGTTAAGCTGAAGCTACTGACTCTGAGGATTAGAATCTAGGACACAATATATAATAGAGAACATTCTATACAATCCTATCTGTTGAAATGGCATGGAATGGTCCATTATAGTATATGCTAAGCTTCCGTTATATAAGATCCTAGTATTCAGATATCTAGACTAAATAATGCAAGAATTGATTACCCACATCATATACCATCATCATCATCATTATCGGAGAGACAAACAAGCCATCGGGGCAATTTGGTCGCTGTCGACGCCCATGAGACGGGTAATATTTATGCAGATGAGTTGCTTGTTTATGCCCAACAAACGTTTTTGGCATATAATCTAAATCAAACATTTATAATATAACCTCCAGTCTCACTAAAGTTATTTTACAGTTTATTTCTCTCCGTCATGTACTGGTGCATCATATCCATATATATTTTGTCTTATAATAATAAATGTCTTATATAAACGTCTTTATAGTATCATATAATTACCTTATACAGGGTTTACAGGAAAACTGAACAAATAACTTTTTACGCAGGGAAAATGTTTTTATGCCCCACCCAACCGATCCTGGGTGAGCCGGAAGGGTGTGTCGGTCTCAGCACGATAAACGTGCCACTACCGACTAAAAACCACTGCGAAATCCTTCGGCCGCTGTGACGGGGTGGCCCGGACCTATCAGCGACAGGACACACCAGCGACTGGCCGACCCCATTTGGGACCGGTTCTCTCCACAAAAGGGGCCACTCCTGCTATTAGAGCGTCCGCAACATCTTTATAGCCTTACGGGATCAGGTATAAAGATCGAAACCCAGCTATGAAATTTTAGGTTAGAAGGCGCTGCAAGTAGCGCCTCCTGCGAGCCCCGATCCGATATTCGCAAACCACTTCTTGTCGGATACGTTACGCTGTCTCCTTGCAAGACATCACATTCTCACAAAAAGCGACCACCGCCGTCCAGGACTCATTACACTTGAGCATTGAATGGACGATACCCGCCAGTGGGAGGTCCTGCCTTTGGAGCACGACCTGTAGTTCATGACCCTGCCGAGACCACGTAGGATACACGTCTAGGGTTTGCTGGGCCGTATCCTTCGCAGTTGATTGTGCAGGGATTGTGCTCTCTGAGACCCTTCCGATATAGGTACTCACTGAAGCAGCCATGCCCCGTGAGTGTCTGTGTCAGGCGGAAGGTAAGAGGTTTCCGCTTTCGACGCATCCAACGATCCAAGACTATGCTCAACGTGCTGACAGTATGTAAACCATAGCGCAGTTGCGCCAAGTCCTCATCCCACCTTCGCAACAGGGCTTCTTGACCTCGCTGGTGGATACGCTGTACCTCTTCTAGCGATGCATGCTCACCCAGTGCTCTCTTATTTGCTAGGAAGTAGTGAGCTTCAGACGACACTTCCGCCACAAGCTCCCATGGTGGGTCGCCGGCTAGCGCAGTCATTGAATCCCACGCAACCGTGCGATAATCTCCAACTACCCTTATCGTGATGATGCGCTGCGCTTTCCGCAGCTAGACCTTATTGTGGTGAGAGTTTTTATCTATACAGGAGCATATGCCAGAGTACAGTGTACAGTTCCAGCAGGTATTGCACGGTCCATCTTATTAGACAGAGGCCGACAAAGTGACCCTCCACCCCTACTACTGTCGCCGCCACCTCACGAAAATGAGCGGCAAAAGTCTATCCTCCGTCGAGAACACGCCCCAATTTTCTCATTTGGGGACTCATTTTGATAACCGATTCTCCCACAAATAAGTGTGCACTGGGTGGTGTCCCTTTCTTTCCGGGACCACGAAAGAGAAGTGCATCAGTATTGTTTAAATGGACCCTAAGACCCAATCTCTGAATATGGTTGACAATTAGGCCCGTGAATATCTCTGCCAACCGCGACGCCTCGTGAAAATTCCAACCACAGGACAAAAACAAGAGTATCATCAGCATAGGAAATTAGGCACGTCCCGGGAGGGAAACGACCTTGCAAGACCCAGTCATATCCTAGGCCCCAGAGTGTTGGATCCATAATTGAGCCCTGTGGGAGTCTGGACATAACCACTTTTTCCACCAGGGAGCTGTTGCGGTCCTCAGTCCTCACTTCCCTATCCTATAAATTGTCCTTTAGCAATCTCTTCAAATACAGGGGTACTCTGAAATATTCCAGCGCTGCAAGCATCGAGCAGTGAGGGAGACTGTTATAGGCGTCGGCGATATCTAAGGATACCGCCACTACGACTTTTCCCTCACGTTCCGCCTCCAATAAATAGTCGAAGCCGTCGTAGAGCGTCAGAGGACCCGGAAAGATCGGCGATAGGCGGTGTTACTAGTGGTTCATCCTCCACCACCCCTCTATGATCCACTGTTGTTCCTGTTATTGACGGAGGAATGAATCCTTCTAAAGGGGCTTGGAAGAGTTCCCCCGTAATTCTCTGTGGGATATCAGGTTCGAGAGTCTCGGAGAGTGGAGTTGCCTGCGTGCGAAGTTTATTTTGCGCCCTTTTATACGGTCTGTCCAACAGATCTCGAACAAGACTCTTTGCTACTTCTTGCCTAGCTTTGACCTTGGCTTGAGTGATTGTCAGCTGTAAGATTTTCTTGTTTTCGGCATGAATATCATACGGCTGGCTATCCCTCTCCTTATTTTGAGGACAGTGGTACCTGCTCCGGGTGTAAGCCCAGCGAACGCGATTGCAAGCGACCCGTAAGTCGGAAATGTCTACCGATCGCCAGTAAACCGTACATTTAGGAAATCGACGACCAGTACTTGGCATACATGCTCTACAAATGGATTGAACAGCTTTGCAAAAATGGTCCGCTGCCTCGTCAACCTCTATTCCATCGAAAAACGGAAGACTCCAACGACCAGCACCACCTTTTCTACTCTCCAATCTGCCAGCTTTTGAGCAACAGCGAGTGTCGCAAACCAGCCGTTGCCCGGGGTGCACCACGGGGAAAATACCCAACCAACAACACCCCAAAACTGAACACACCTAATTTGGTATGATGTAGTATACCATTAATGTATGTTTACTTAGGCGATAGATATAAGGTACGTCTCAAATTTAAAAAGATACACCCAAAAACAATATGTACTGTTCCTTCCCCTTAACAATACGCTTGATGTCGACTAGACTTCAGAGTCGCTCACTTAGTAGGTATACAAATTACATTATAATTGCACTTCATTTAATTACACTTTATTCTTGACTTCTGAATTAAAATGCCTAAATAAACCGAGATAAAATCCAGTAAAGTCTTATTATAAGGGGCAAAATGAATCAAATTTTCAACTGCGACTGAACCTTATCTTACCAACTCTCCTCCATTGGCAATATAAAGTATCAAACATCAAGCGTTCTATCTTAACTTAAAGTACCCTCTTAAAATTATCAGAAACCCCTTTAATCTTGGTTAAAGGCGCTCCGGACCCAAAGATCCCCCCGAGTGATATATGGCTACATGCGCCAGAAGTTTGGATATAAATTCGAGAATTATGTCTACTGACGATATTATGCTTCTAATATATTGAGCTTTTATCATTAACAGAGACGGTGTACTTTCTATAAATAGAGAGGATGTAAATACATGTGGGAGTGCTAATGCGGCCTTGAAAGCGAATAGTGTAGAGCGGAATGGAACCTTATGATCAATCAAGACCGTTTTTGTGCTGTCTCGTTTCGTGCTGCTTGTAAGTTGCCGGTGGCCCATTGGTTTGTGGGGAGCATAGAGCCCTCCGTCATACGACTATGTTACAGATGTACTGACCCTACCCACGGAAATGGTAGGTTTTGTTAAAAAAGACCAATACCTGCCGATGAGCAATCTGGAATCGCTATTGAAAATGTATTAGGAAACTGTAATTTAATTATATATTGTAGAACAAAACCAATCTGGTAAAAGGCAGCAATTGGTTCCACACACGACTAGAATCAACGAGGTGTCCTCGGAACCGCCACGGCGATGTGAGACAAAGAGCTCTGTGCGTGGATGAATTTAAATAAAATCTTGTGTTTTAAGATGTTTGTAAAGTCAGTAAACACAGGACTGTATTACATGATGCTTCCAGTTCTATTTACATTATACAGCCGGATTTCGTACTACACATAGGCGTAATGATGTGGATGTTTCTGGGCGTCGATAGTCAACAAAAGGCACCCGTTTTTCACACTTAAAGAACTGTCTCAAACCGAATGGCTATGTAACGATAGTTCGTATAGCTAGTGAACACTTTAATAGTAAACCATGAAACTAGAAGTAGCATAAGATGGGATTGTACTGTACGTAAAAAAACCGAGCCTCGCTCTCATACGAGTCTCAGTATCAGGGAAGCCCGAGGATACGCTAAAGTGGCCATTATTCCCGGATAAAGGACGTCTCTGAGTCGGCACATAAATTTTGTTTTTATTTTCGGGCGCCGGGTTATTTTTTGCGCATACCTTTATATTTTCTATTCGCTATAACTTTTACTTCACGATAGTGTTCAACGACTGTTTACTCCACTCAACGGATTCGAATCTCACGTAGAAGGTCTGTTTCCCGTATCCGAGCAGTGGAAGTATTTTAATGACTACTCATACCCATAAACTTCCACGTAATCGTCGTGCACACGTGTTACCCTTCTTTCTCTTCTCCTAACGGGATACCGGATAATTCACAGACCGTGCGAAACGCGCTAGCATAGCTGTCACTAGCGACGGACAATTTCACGTGAGCTACAGTTACCCACGGTCGCACCGGTCCAATTCTGCTGCAACACGTATTCAAATGAACCGACGCGCTACTATTTTCTTTCATAGCATAAGGGGACAGACGAGCAATCGGAGCCTTTGATGACTACCGACGCACATGAGTATTCGCATTATCGCTTCGCAGATGCGTTACCCTGCTATCACCCCCCCCCCAATGGGCCACCGGCCAATCACAAACCACACGAAACGTGACAGCGACGCTGTCACTTTACGGCGGTGTCAATTGTATTGGTCCAATTCTGCTGCAATACTGCATGACACAAATTTCTACTTAATTTGATGGTGTCGCCTTCACGTCATTGTCTATAGTATAGAATAATTATAGTAGAAATATATTTACGCAAAGTTACACAACTCCATAATAAGTAATCATCATTCTGGTGACTAAAATCGTCGGGGTCTTCATAGAGGATATACAGACGTACTGCCGAGAGGTACCTCCCCTTCATGCCAGCGTGCCGGCATGTGTAAATTGTGTACCAAATTCATGAAGATAATTAATATTACACTCGTATATCAATTGATGTTGAGATACATGCCTACAGTGCACATTAATTAAACTAATGTGTAAAACGTGTACTTTAGTGTATGGTAAATAGTTGTTTCATTTAACACACGTTATTAAAACATTATAGTGTAAGGGGCCAAGACTGTTCGAGGCTGTGGGGTACAGTAACAGTACCACAAGGGGCTTCTCGCTGCTTACGTCAAAACGATTTATCCAATTATCCAAACTTTGTACCCCACTTGTAAGGAAGGGACAAAAGAATAGAGAAAAAAGAACAAAGACGTGCACCTCGTTCCCTTGACCTTCTGTGGACATGGCGACGGAACTTTGATATATTGGTCAGTCCTCAAAGTAGCCGCACTGCTACAAAGATCTGGATAATAACTTGTGTTGTTTTGGCAGGTGCTCAACACTCACACGCCACCATAAACACGTTTACGGTGATGACCATAAGCACGTTTTATGTGTCACTAAACAGGAGATTACAAATTGTACAAACACACTGTTTTTTGATATTCTTGTTATTTCCATTAACAGTCCTTAATGATATAGTAACAAAGTTAAGTTTAAGTTAATTAATAGCCGGAGATTCGATGTGTTGGGTTTGATCGGACTGAAAAAAATATATTTTTGAATTAGGGTCAATTCATACTAGCGCAGAGTCGAAGCACATCGAAGCGTCAAATTCCTCACAATCAAAGCGAAGTCGCACGAATGCGCGCGTATTAGCGTGAATTAGCGCGAGAATGCGCGCTTTTTCGTGGCATTAGTGATGGACACCAGTTGCCAGTTGAATCTCGTTGTTGAAACTCGTATAAAATGGTTGACATTGATCTTGCTATGATGTTACTTATATCAGAAGTTGAAAAAGAAGAAAACGCAGAAAAAAGA
>JAFELO010004558.1:0-12294 GCA_017140195.1 Eumaeus atala
TTTACTACCTTTCCACGAGCTTCATGACCCGGCGCTGAGTCTTGCTGGAAAGATCACACTTGGTTACTGGACATGGTGATGTTAAGGGTTTTACTACCTTTCCACGAGCTTCATGACCCGGCGCTGAGTCTTGCTGGAAAGACCACACTTGGTTACTGGACATGGTGATGTTGAGGGTTTTACTACCTTTCCACGACCTTTATACACTTGTGCCGATGTTTCGATCTCTTATTAACAATAATATAGCTTAATCACTCCATCATAGCTAACACCCTATCAAACCATCACTAAAGTTGGATAATGCCCACGGTGCACTGTGTCCAATAATTAGGAAACTTCTTTAGAACAATGACCATAAATGCGTTCATTTAGTATATTGTTGCTTAACTGGAAGAAAAAATTTATTCCGTGAACAAATTTTTTCTGTGACCTAAATTTGCGTACCGCTTCAGTAGTTGTCCTATGCGCCTATCTTCATTTCTGCAGGTAAAATCATTTGCTTGCGGACAGGATTTCTTCGAATTCTTTTCCTTACTGCTTCGACCACCTTTCTCGCACGAACATTATGTGGACGGCCAGATCTTTATCTGTCACAAACGGAGGAAGTCTCTTTGTGCCTATTAATAACCCGGTTCACAAACATTTGAACACCAAGTGTATGGAGAGTTTGAAAAATTGCAATTGGCTCTATATCTACTTTGTTTAATGCAATCACATCGATTCTGTTCTCTTTCAATTCAATTTAATGTCGCAAAATAATATACAAAGTATTGGAGCCAAATGACAAACACAATTAACAATCGTATAAAGGTGATAGATTTCAAATTCAAATATAATATTTTTTTTTAACTGTAACAGTATTTATGGCCATACAAATTAAATATGAAAGTTTGCATGTTTTATTGTTATCCTCACACAAAAACTACTAAATGAGCTTGGCTTACAATCTGTTAATAATAAAATTTGAAAAGATTTTTCGCTATTATTCGTGTAAAGGGAGAATAGCGAGCGATAATAAATTTTGGTTCCTCCTTGTTAAAATATCTCCTTACTTACAAAAATACTAAATAGATAAAATTATGTTCCTTTCTGCGTTCCGTCCGTTCCTTAATTCTGTTACAAACATACATGTGTGTTAATTGTAAAGTAGTGAGAAAGAATACTAAATAACTCGGGGGTATGTAGTTTTAAATCCCTGTGTCTCAAGGTAATAAATACTGTCATCTTTGAACTGACTGTTTCTTGGTAAAAAATTCAATTCACCAATGTATCGAAAGTCCGTTTTTGAATTCAATATTCACAATGAAAATAATCTATATTCAAAATTAACATTCGACCTAAACACACAGTTTCACAGCATTTTCTGTTTCCTGGATTAAATTTTTCAGCGGCATTCGAAAAACAGGTAAATTAAAAATTATACCTGCATGTTAGATCCGCTTTCAACGGTTACTCCATGGCTCTATCCCAGGTGGTCATTTTGATGGTATATGAAAAGACATTCTGTGTGAGTCAGTAGAGTTGCGCTAATTTATTGCTAAATATGTTAGAATTTAGTTTCTTTACTCCTTTGATTCCTCTCTTACACTTCATTTAAATAATTCATTAAAAAAGTCATCGACAAATTTGAAAATTATCAATATGATCAGGTCTTAACGGTCCACGGCCATTGGTTGCTTTCAATGAGCACTCAGGTGGCTGAGCTCCACATATTGTAACTTCTGAATATATTGTAACACTGTTCACGATGGAAAGTAAGATGTTAAGATTTAAAAATTGAACATTCAATGAGAATAAGTAAAATAAATATTTCAATAATTTCAAGAGATATATACACATTAAAAAAAAAACAATTATTTAAATATATATTGCTAGCCCTACTTGTCCAGAAACCAAATTTGTATAGCTTAACTTTTTTTCGGACCTGCACTTATGCTGTGGAAGCGAAGATGGGCCCAATACAGTTTCATCGGAAAGCGTCACTGATTATACATAAACATATTTTTTTTTCTAAACTCAACCTTACGCACAAAATTTTAAGTCGTTTCTTCAAACCAGTTTTATGTAAAAGAAGAGCACAATTTAAACATAATACTTTGTGATAGTCAAAACATGCACGTCAGGCATGATTCCACAAAGTTTGTCATGTTTTTACAAAGTGCACATTTTGACATGATCACACATTTTATACGAACAGGTTTGAGACGCTGACAGTGTATCTTGTTAGTTTTTGTAAATCAATGCTTTAAATATGTTAATTTGATCTTGCTATAACGATACATACACATTAAATTACAAATGCTTGTCTAAGCATTGTGTTGTACGGTTATGTGGTAGTGGATTAGGTGTAATTGATTAATTACAACTAGAGTCGGTAATCTCTGTAATATTATACAGATGAATATTGCATGACATTATATGCGTTAATATTATGTATATCATCGCAACGAGCTGTATGCGAGAGTCTGCTTAGCTCATATATGAAATAGTACCAAGAAGGAAAGTCGGTATAACGTTTATTTATTAATTTAGAGAGGTCAAATGTGCAATCGGAGCCTTTTACGACTACCACCCATGAACATATGCATAGTTATAATGTCTATGTATTGCCTTATTTTTCTCCTCCAATCCAGAGGGCCACCGGCTACTTACTACTCGTCATGTCTTCGCACTCTTCCCGTTGCCGGGTCGAGGGGGGTCCAGACCGGAGCTTAGCTCCCTACTGGAGATGTGTTGTTCGAGCCTCGTCAATACGAGGCTGTGGTTGATGCGAGGTCATGTTGACCTCTGAGTGCGTAAACACATATATTTATGTGCCTGGGCTATTGAATCGCACGCTGTGTTTACGATACTGTGTATTGGTGGAAAAGTAAAGGTCAAAGGTCAGACGCGACAAACAGAAGAAAAGAAAGGAAAAAGAAAAAGATGGGTCCTGGCCGTGAAGTTGGTGTCACGGGAGAAGCGGCGGGCCGTATCCTTGCGGGAGCGTGGCAACGGGGTTGTCACGTCCCACTCGGTACCGCCCGTGTGGTGTCGGCGATGTCCGTCTGCAAGTGTATATATGTATATAAGTGTATATATGTATATAAGTGTATATATGTATATAAGTGTATATATGTATATAACCTGTGAAAATGAACGGCTACTTACAAACCGCGATACCGAAGATAGGTCACCTTAATGAGGTGTCGCGTGAGCGGGAGTACCTCCCCTATCGTCCAACGTCGAGAGAAACCTGGCGCGAACTGACGACTTAACGTGCTCTCTTTAGCGCGAGTGTGTCACATTGCCAACTTCCTGACTTCAGGCTGTTAATGAGATATTGTAAAAAACCTATAGTAATATAAAAAATATATGAATGCCAGTAGTTATCCACTTGTTTCATAACAAGGGAAAAGTTGATATCGAAATAAAATGACTGTTTAAATTCGACATTCCAAATATACCAGCGATTGGAAACATTGCGAACATATAATAACGTAGCCGACACATTCAACACAAAAAAGAACTATTATCCTTTACTTTACGCTTCACTTGAAAATAAACATATGAAAAAATGTTCACGTAAAAGCAGTCTCTAATACGTACTTTCACTTCAAAAGCAATAAATGTCCCTGAAGTAAATAAACGAGATTTTGATACAAATCCTAACATAAAAATGTATAGAATTTTACATTTACGACCTGATTCGACTTCTCATCATCAAGATATTGTATAAAAAACTTGTTTATTTACACAGGTGATATCGCTTATTTCCTCAATTTACATCAAACAGTCACAATGCACTCCTTAAATTAAACAATATATTTCCGCTTTATGTAGCAAATTCGTACTTATATTATTAAGGGAGAATTTTTCAAAGTCATCGAGAACTTTGCTTACGTATTAAATTTAGTTGCTTCCAGAGCTGTACATGAATGAATAAGTTTAAGTGATTTTAATCAATATTTGTTATGGAATTTAAAAAGAAACATCCAAATTTCAATAGAGAAGATGGCGAGGTCCTTCCCTCTTCTTGGAACCCAGTGTTCAACGTAATATAATCAAAATTAATTAGTATTGAAAATGAATTCCATCCTGGTAAATTGAAATTATTATTTTTTATAACTATATTCAGATAAAAATAATAATCCTGAAAAGAAGGTCGTAGCAGGATGATTGGATGGTATAAACTTCAAGATCGTCTAAGTATAGTTTTAGTTTCTGTATCTTTGTTCTCCTCTTTTTATCAAACGAACAAGATGAAGAATTTATCAACATTTAAAAATATTGATTTTTATTTAGAATAAGAAGTAATCTTATTGCAATGGGGTATAATGCACACTGTTTCGTGTACATAATCACAGCGTGTGTACATAACATAACCCTAGCTTACTAAGCGGAAACACATATGTCGGAGCACGCCACGTTAACATTCATCATAATAGCTCTGTAAACGCAAAAGTAGGAAACATGATATTAGCGTACTGAAATAGAATTAACTGTGAAGTAATAAGAGGCATATTTTTATACATGGGTTATGATAGGAAGATACTTCCATCGCGGGCCGAGTAAGGCCAGCCTGTAGCTTTTCATCAATATTCATGATCACATTATTTCGTCTCACTATGCACATGTTTCTATCTCGTGAGAATGTTATAAAGAGAATTTATTGGTTAATATCTAATAACAGGTAATGCTGCATTGCTGCTGAGTTTGGGTCGGCACAATTAAGGGTGGACGTAGGTAGACATCACGATGCTCTAATTTGCTCCGATGAGTTTCATTCGCGCCCATACTCCGCTCTGAACGCATGTTCATGTTAGAACTTAGACGCGTATACGTAAGGTGACCCACTTAATAACTAACTTACTTGGCAAAAGTACGACCTACACTAATTACAATATCCAATTGTGATATTTTCAATAAATCGATCACTAAATCTTTACCGGCACTAGAGTGTAAAGTGCGAAAAAAAGGCTCATCTAAATCGATGTAATAGACTGACTAATAAGCAAGCTACATGTTTAGATTGTGATCGGGAATCACCCTGACGAAATCCGTCCATTGTTAGCCCAGGTGAGGACGTTGAAGAAGACGATACCCCTGTTCAAATAAACACGAGGAACTAAACGTGAAAGAAATTAAACGTGAAATGTGTAACCTAAATGACTCCTTGAATTTTCATAGTGCAAAGCTGGAGACCATTAAAATCTGGAACGACAGAATATGGAGCTAGAGAAAAAGAGTAACAACTTACAAACTCGAGTCGGAGCGTTAGAGCAGCGTCTGCATGAATTCGAACAAGAAAACTTATAAAATGCTTAAAAATTGTAAACGTCCCATGTACATTGAGAAGACAAACCATATAAAAAAATAGTAGAAAATACGGTGACACCTCAAACAATCGCTCGAAGGCATAAAATGTGCAAAAAAACTTATTGGAAGAAAAGATGGACCGATAATTATACAAGTAGGACTGGTAATACAAGAAAAGTGGAGAGTGGCAGCTAAGTCATTGTAAACTACTGTAGCTGACATATATATCTGAACAAAACATTAATAACCTCGTACATATTAGATAATAAAACAATGTAGTGGCAGGTGAAGCACTAAAGCATAATCAATAAAAAAGAGGGATTGGCTAAGGCTAGAAAAGACGTTCAGTCAAAAATATATACTTTAATAATTCTAGCCGATTTACAAACCCTTATGTTAGATAAGGTATAAAAATACATGCCACATAAAGTATGCTCCTATTTAACTTACTCGTATTACCTATCATAAACACACCCTCAAACTAATAAACTGGTTTTGTAATGGATAGTTTGCATAATGAAAATTATTTTATTAATGACTGTGTGAATTTAAATGAGCTTCTAAACAATATGTAAACCTGTTGTGTATTCATATTAATATAAAATCTTTAATTAAAAACTTCTCGACGCTTGCACAATGTATACTGACTTCAAAAAATTTATAGGTGTAGTTATTTTAACAGAAGTCAATATTTTAGATAATATAAGCTATTTAAATCATTAGCTGTTTATACCAAATGTTTACTTAAATATGAAAGACCAGGAGTTGTGGCGGTATAACCATATACGAACATAACACACATAAATGTATTTTAAAAACAATTGACACCAAATACTTCGAAAACATTTTACAAAGAATCACTATCCACTGGAACTATACCGCAAATATTTGTGCCTTATACCGTCCTCCAAATTATGGAAAAGGCGTATTGTTGAAGAACTCTTTACGACACCAGAAACAGTCTAAAAAAATGCTGACTTATACTTGCTTGGCGGTATAAACGTTAACCTTAACTTAGATAATCCTATAAAACATAAGTACATTAATATGTTACATAATGTCGACCTTCAGTGCGAACGCATACGAGGATCGAACTATGTAACAAAAAAATAAGTAAATCCTGCATCGATAACATTTAAGCTTGATCCTGCAAGCAAGACCTATACACCGGAGCAACCGGTAGGACACTGGCGGACCATCGAGCGGTCGTACATACTTGCCTCGGTACACAACCACAGTGTCCCAATATATAAAACATTTTTGAATAACAAAAAGTGGTAACGTTTCTAAAACAAATAGATTGAGATTCGGTCTGCAACCAGATCCATTAATATATACAACTTCATATATACAGGTTCTTCAAATAGTTGAAAGAAATCATTGAAAGAAAGAATACATAAAAAATTAAACCTAACAATAAACGAAGCAATAACGGATGAACAAAGCAATCGTTGAAGCATGTACGTTTACAGATTCATTATTTATTCAATGGATAAAATACGCGACTAACACGATTACAAAACTAAAATACAATAAAGCTAGGTACTATGCAAATAAATTAATACAAAAAAATAAATAGACACAAAATAATATTATTTGTAAAAAAAATAACCCAATGTAATGGCAAATCTTAAACCAACTATCTGGCAGAATAAAGTCATATATAATGTTATGAAACGTTCCTTTAGTGGTCAAAACTACTGCCATAATGATATCGCAAATAAATTTACCTAATCGTTTACCAGGTCTGTAAAACAGTTAATACCTAAATGCACGAACCACTGCTTGACAAGTCATGCTATGTCTCTTCAGCAAATGTTACTATGCGCTTTAAACCGGCACACCCCAAATCAGTGGAAAAAATAATTAAGTATCTAAGCAGCAGTAAAAGCCCTTGGGGTAGGCAGGATAATAACCGTAGACTTAAAAATGTTATGTGCTAAAATTCAAAAACTCGTTATTAATGTAACATACTAGAGTGATCCTACTTCATTAAAACGGCTGTAGTTAAAACCATTCAAAGAACCCTGTATGAGAATATGAGAATGGGTTATAACAACTATAGCTATAACTATTTTATCTAATATCAATAAGATAGTAGAAAAATATATAAGTTCGCAAATCTATGAGTTTACCACGGTAACAGTATACTGACAGACAACCAATGCGGATTTCGCTCTCGTAAAAGTACCATGCAGCTGTTGTCAGCATTGGCTGACAGTATATACACTCACATAGACAATAAAGAGCACATACTGGTTGTATGTATTGATTTAAGTAACGCCTTTGACACCCTTAGACATGACATACTTCTGCAAAGTTTAAACGATAGTGGGATCAGAGGGAAATTTTAACTTGGTGTGAGAACTATTTACAGGATCGATCGTACTGCGTTAGGATCGGTAGGACAAATAGTTTCTCGTTCAGTGTACCAGAATCTAATACACAAGGTTCAGTATTGGGGCCAAACCACTATCTCACTTATGTAGCTAGCGTATCTAATGATATAAAAGAGTGTGAGACATATCAATTATAGCTTTATTATAGCTCATAAGCACCAATGTCTGCATTTAAATAAATCGAAAACTGCAGGATGTGACTGCGATATTATCGATCGAAAAAACACATACCTTGGACGTATAATAGCACTATGTATGACAATCTGTATGTAAAAAGGCTTATGCAACACCTAACTTGATTAATGGACTGCCTAAAAATCTCAAGGAGATTATTACACAAAGATTGTAAAAAATAAGCTACAACAGTATTTCTTACAACTAATAACAGAACACTTAATTTAAATGTTATAATATCCACAGATTTCATCAATGTAACACTAATATTCAGTACAACACTAATGTTAAATAATCATTATTATTTATTATTGGTGTTTCGTATTAAGACACTAACATTAAATCATGCTGTAATTACATGTCACGAGAGACTGCCGCAGAAGTCGTTTACTTGGAACACGTTTTGTTTTCATGCAATATACTTAAAACTAGAATGGTACATTAATATTTAACTTCTTGTATTGATACGGTAATGACAATAACTTTCGTAATATAATTGAACGTTGTAGAAGGCGCAGGGTTAAACTCGATTGAATTTTTTATTACACCTTAGTAGCTGTAAAACTTTAAATTTATGATTAACAAAGGAAAAAAAGATAAAAACAAAATATTCTTAATCTCATTCAGTTTACATTGCCAATTCGTGTGCATGCTTATCACTCATAGTTTTATTGTGTATGGTTAATAATTTTCTCAGATTGAGCGGAGCTTCATTTCATCCTTAATGTGCGTCAAGGCGAATTCAAGTTTTTCCTTTTGTTTATATCTGTAGATTTGACGTGGGGTATCTTGTAAGCGTTATGTTTATTCAAAAATATTTATGGATAAAATTTTGTGTACCAGATTTCGCGTATAAAAACGAGAACCGCTCAAAATTACATTGGAAATTAAGACGGACGTAGAAACGGATGCTGCAAAACCTGACCCGGAAAATATATTCAATATCTTGTTATGGGTATTATGTGTATGATTTCCCAATTTTTATGAGGCAAATGAGAAACCCGATTTCTCGTTTCTCTTTTTTACTCATGCAGGCTACAAACGGCTATGGACAACCGCATTATTGTCATCATTTAAATGGGTTGCACTCCTCTTTTTCTCCACTACAATGGATCTACAATCATCTATTTTATGTGAGCCAGAGGTAACAGAAGTGCCAACCCAATTCGACTGCAATGAAACATGTCTCTACATCTTACTAAAGTAACAACAAATTAACATTGTGTTTATCTAGCAGTTTGAGACGAAAGTTTTGATGAAACAGATGTTTCATTAAAATCGTGTGATCGTGTGGTTTGTGAAAAGCCAGAGACCCATTGGAGGGAAGGAGGAAAAGAGTGCAACGAATAGTAATTGTGAGAATTTGTATACGTGGTAGTCATCAAAATAACTTGGTCTTCTCGATAGTCCCCATATAGTATAAACACAAATATATTATGAAAGCAAAGTATAGATGTCGCCAACTTCACGGACTAAGTTCTAGGCAATTCTTACCGCTTAACATAACCGTTTAACTATAATCACTTTTGAGATATGAAACAACATTTAACTACTTCATCTGAATACAGCATGCCACTATCTCTTACTAAAAATGGACATTACATGGAAAATGTTCAAAATAAACAACAATGAGATAAAGCGCATTAAAGATCAGCAGTAATTGTGTTTAATTATTTAACGCGACTGATTCTGGCGAACGAATAGCTCTTCCGCGTACAAATCAGTACGAGTATGGAGAGTTTGGCGCAAAAGATTGGATGAAGCGGTCAAACGATTCCCCGTAGTATTATTTAAATTACAATTAATTGAGAATTATGCAGATATCCACTGTAAATTCTAAATTAGGAGTTAATAGGTACGAGGGTAGATTGGAAAGTATTCGGCCTAACAAAGAAAATAAACACATACTAAGTCAGTTATTTTTTATTTCTCTTCATAATCTGGTACTGATGGTTCAAGGTCGATGGACTTTTGCCATCCCCCATTTAGGCGTTTACACACTTAAAAATCGAATTGAAATCTTCATTAGGTTCAAAACATGCGATTTCTGCTGTTTTGACCTCGTCGTTTGTCGAAAATGTTTGACCTCCAGGGAACAGAAAGAAATCTGACGGTGCCAGATCAGGTAAATAAAACGGATGCAGTAATAGTTCATAGCCACAATTGAGAATACGTTTCTTGATGAAACAGAAATTTTCTTCGGGGCATTCCAGTTGCTTTTCTTTTATTTTCTCTCGTAAACGACGTAGTATGACACAGAAGTAGTCAGAGTTTATAGTCTTGATTGATTATCTTGAAAATTGGGTCACTTTCAAGACAATCAGTAATAATCACACCCTTCGAGTTCCAGAATACTGAAGCCATTACCTTATTTGCCGACAAAATCGCCTTAGCCTTTTTATGGGTCGGACCGTGTAATAATCGAAATAGTGGTGAACACCTGGTTCACCACTATTTCGATTTTTTTGGTTCCTGCGTACTTTAATGAACCCGATGTAACAAACCGAATAAAAAGTACTCTGCATCGGCTTCAAATAATTTCAAACAGTCACATGAAATAGTCAACCGAGACCTTTTTTCTTCGATTGAAAGCAGTCGCGGAACCCATCTCGCGGACATCTTGTGGAAACCCAATCCGTTGAATATGATGATTCGAGTTCGTTCATATGAGATGCCTATAATCTCAAATATCTCTCTAATTTTAAATTTACGTTCTCTCATAATTAAATCATCATCATCATCAAAAAAGTAGTTTTTATATTTTCCCCGGTAGAGACTTCGAAGGCCTTACAGAGCGGGGTTTACCTTTCACACACTCTCGCTCTACCACGGCTGAATTCTGCTATCCATATTTAGTAGATAGATGAATAAGACAGAGACCTAATCAAGTCGTCATGGATGGCATTCGGTGATAGCCCCTTCTTGTACCTTTGCATTTAAAGATATGTATGTATATATATATATATATATATATTTCATACAATTAACTAGTCTGAACTGAGTTAAACAATGTAATTATAGAATTGAATGCATCTGTGTTAGGCCCAGTATTTTTAGATCTATATTCTATGCTCCTATCAAACCACGGTTATTTATAAAAAAAGAAAAGTTGAACCGATTTTAGGTAATTTATACTTGACGGTTTACGTTATTACATCTGGAAGTAAGTAATGGAGATGCTAAGAATTATTGACTGGCGCGACGCAAGTATTACTTTTCTTGAAGAAAACACTAAAACACTGGTGTGTTTACTGTTTAAGCATAAGGAAAGACTGCGATGGATCAATCTGCTCAGGAAAATCTGCAAGACGCCTAGTCTATGGGCAACGGTAGTCACAACCCTCGTACTGCTCGTTTGCCCCATATCTCATAAAAAAAGATCAATGAACGTGGGGTTTTAGACGGGCGTGCAAGAAAGAACGATGTATTCTTTACTATAGCGGCTGGCTCACAAACAGGTTTACATAATCCTTTGGGATTATGAAGTATCGTAATATCATGTACACATTAAACTCACCTATAAATGGATGATACTAAAATTTAATATGGCCAAATTTGTTTAGTATTCAAAAACTCTACCTATTGTAACTTAATACACTAAGGGATGAAATATAACCCTACACTCATTGATGAAACCCATTCAGACGCATTGGCTGTTATTGTTAATGAATTACTGACAAGTTGTCATGGTGTCTAGGATAAAATATTACAAACCACTACAATATTTTTCTTTTATAGAATATGTCGGCAAACGAGAAATCGAAGCCTTTTTATTCCTACCGACGCCCATAAATATCCACATAATTACTACGCCGATGCGTTGCCCTCCTCCCGCCCCCAATGGGCCACCGGCTACTCACAATCCACACGAAACGCGACACTGAAGATGACGCTTTACGGCGGTATTATGTGAGCGAGTGGTACCTCCCCGGTTGTGCCGGCCCAATTTCGTTGCATAGGAGGACGTAGTGTTATGCATTATGCATGTCATTATCTCCTCCCGTGTATCATTGGCACAATCTGTTAGTACTAAGGAATCTCAACCAGTACATAAGGCCTTTTTCGGAAATATTTTTATTCTTAGGAATCGGAGTTCGATACATATTTTTAAATACATTTAAGCTCCGCCTTACTTTACCCTTGTTAGGAATCATTAATCTATTCGCAACACTAAATAAATTGTCCAGATCATCATCATCAATGTCAGTACTTACCGGTCTATTGCTGGACATAGGCCCCTTTCAATTAACGCCAAGGCAACCGATCTCCTGCTAATCGCATCTATCCCGAACCGGCTACTGCACAGAGATCGTCTTCCTACCTGGTGAACGGTCGAACAATACTTCGTCTTCCCAAAACGCGACCTGCAATCTAGAACCTTACTGGCCCATCTGCCATCTGTTCTTCTTAGTGTGTGACCACT
>JAFELO010004585.1:8128-27554 GCA_017140195.1 Eumaeus atala
GAAGTCCGAGACGTCCGCTGCCAAGGCTGCGAGGACCGAGATTTGAGACCCGGCGGCGAGTCTTGCTGGCAGGACCATACTTTGTTATTGAACATTGTGTTATTACGGGCTTAATGATATCTTGGTACACTTGTGCCTACGGCTTGACACCGTTCTCACAAAAATATGGCTCAGTGACTTCTTCAGCTAACGCCCCACCAAACCATCACTGAAGTCGGACAATGGCCGCGTTGCAGTCTGTCGACTGATTGGGAAGCTTCCTTACGAGTTTCGAGCACAAATATTGATCATTTTGTTTATCAAAATGTTGCTCAATTGTAAAAAATCTCATCCATAAACAATTTCTTTTGTTACCTTCCTTTGCGAACCACTACAGTAGTTGTTTCGATTTTACCACCTTTTCTTTCATATTCATCCCTATTCATCTTTAGTTTATCAGTTAAGAAACGACTAGTACGTCTCCTATAGGCTGCAAGTCCTAAGTCCTCTCTTAAAATATGCGACATGGTTCTTGTTGCTATCTCCATTTTCCGAGATAAAACCTTTTGCTCTCGGACAGGATTTCTTCCCTTAAGCAGTAACCGCCTCCAGTCCACCGCCTTTTTCATACGAACACTTCGTAGACGTCCAGTTACTTTCTTTGTCACAAACAGAGGAAGTCTCATTGCACCTACATTTAACTAATTGGTTATTTGGTACACAAACATTTGAAAAATACAAAGTTTATGGAGAGGGTTTAATAATTGCATTTGGCTCCATACCTACTTTGTGTAATGCAATCTCGGCGATTTTGTTCTCTTTATCACACTACTCCATTTTAACATCGCAAAATATTTGCGCCAAAATGAGAAAACACAATGAATAATCCTATAAAAATGATAGATTCCAAATTCAAATGTAATATTTTCTTATTTTTAATTGTAACAATATTTATGGCCAGACTGAGTATAGTATGTAAATGTCAATATAAGCTATATTTAATTTTTTTATTGCCACAACAACGTGTGGCCCGGTCATCCAGTGATGATACAAAAACAACAACTCATTAGCTCAAATTCTTCCTCATATCACAGATTAGTGAATGTGTAGTTACTACGTTCCTTATGGTTTAAATTTATATGTAGCATCCCTATAAAGTAGCACGTGTCTGTCGAAACAACCCTATCAAGCTAAAGGTAAATTAAACCTGTAGACCTACCCGCCTGGACAGAAGACAATACCGTCCCTTCAGACGTGGAAGTACATGGGGTCTTATTGATTGATTCGTCAATTCATTTACATCGGACGTCCCGATTTGAATCTCCGAAGGGTTAACTTGTAAAGTTCAGATCTGTTTGACAGTTTCAAGAGATGGATTACACGGAGCTCGAGCACAAGTTTGTTTTGATGTTTACTACAAAAAAGAACTTCTCGACAGATTGTTGCTAAGTGTGATTGATTATGTTAAGATTGTGCCAAGTGATTATCTCAATATACCGTTACGTAAACATATCTTAAACAAAAAAAAAATCTAGAAACTTTTATAATATGCGTCTAACATTATGTTTTTAAAAAAAAGACTTTATACTATTGTGTAGTTTATATGACACTTGGGCAATAAGGAGTTTTAAGTTAGTTTTGAGGTAAAAACTGTTGGACTCGCCCACGAAGGGTTACGTAACATCAAACAAAAAAATCGATATCTCTACAACTATCAAATCGACTTTATTCAAATCAATTTTCGTTAGAAGTTTTCATTGGGTTCTATAATTCAATTTTTTTATACGTTCGTCTCGGCAGAATCTTCAAAGAGGGTTTTTCTGCCGAGAAAACTGTCTTATTTTCTATTATTTTTCTTACATTTATTTTATTTTTCAGAGGTTTATTAATAATAATAAAACTATTGCACGTTTTCGAACTATCTCTGTTATATATAAACATAATTATTTTAAATTATGTTTTAAAGTATACACACATTTTTCGACTGTTGTTATATAGAATTAAACACTATCGTGCAACCCCTCAAATATATATTGTATTGGTTATTTGTATACATTTCAAACTAACTGTTTGGAGAAGTGATCGTGACAATAATTCGACTAAACAGACTATGGGTGGGGGTTCTCATAGCAATTTAGCATGAGATCGCTGCAATTAGTCGCCCTGATTGGCATTTATCCGCCGAGGACCCACGGATAACCGTTACTTTAAAACCACCCGGAAATAGACACTCAGTAAAAAACAATTTGTGTGCTATCTATGTGGGGAGAATGACGGCAACTCCCTAAATACCCAATCAGGATACTTCTCACATAAATTATTTGACATTGTGATAAGCTGCCCATATGATCATTTTCAGGTTATGGGGATTTTAATTTTCCTCGGGTAGATTTGTTGCCTAATGAGGGTTATTTTATTTCCACAGGAATACTAAGTCAACATCAATTACAGTTTTTTGATAACTCACACCAATGCAAATTAAACGAATACTGTCATATTCGTAATAATAATAATAAAATTTTAGATTTGGTTTTCCAGGCACAAAATAAATGTTACGCTTTGTGATGATCCGTCGGTTCTAGAAGATATTCCCCACCATAAATCTCAATCATTGATGTTCCGTTTGTTACGGTTAGGTCCCTTAAAGTCACTGAATCGTCTAAGTATTTCTACCATTCAGGCGATTATAGTGCTATTATCGCCTCCTTGGACGAAATAAATTGGTGTAACCATCTTTTAAAAGGCTCACTAAAGATGCGATAGATTTCTTCTACGACAAAATGTATGTCATTCGTGAAACCTATATTCCTCATAAAAAAAGCTAATAAGACCTCTTTCCCCCCGTGGTATAATCTTCCTTTAAAAAAAAAGTTTTAAGGGTTAAAATATAAAAGTACAAAACTTATACCAACCAGGAAGACTATCTTATCTTCTCCCTGCTTAGGAGAAGAGCTAAATCAATGGAAGAGATGTGTCACAATCTTTACATCAAAAAGGTACACGACGACTTACCTAAAATATTTAAACTAAGCTTATGGTAACTTTCCTTCGGCGATGACTCACCATTATGAAACCGACGTCACACGTGAAAAGGAACGTAACATGTTTGCTGCTTACTTCCAATCAAATTTACTTATGTCCACAAATGCTGTTTCTTCTATTGATAACGCTTCTAGTGGCTAAAACTGAGGTCTTGAGGTTACTCGAATCTGTCAATTTCAATACAGGAGCAGGAACTGATTTCATACCCCCTTTATTAATATCGAAATGTGCCAAAAGTCAGACCAAACCTCCTTGCATTATTTTTAGAAGATCATCGGATGAAGGTCTTGTACCAGAAATCTGGAAGTCAGCATTTATAACACTTCTCCATAAGAATGGTAATAGAAGTGAAGTCACAAATTTCAGACTAATCTCCAAATTGTTTATATTTGAGTGAGATAAGTGTAGTACATAAACAAGTTTATGCAGCGTTATTATCCGGGTTTTCACCAGCACAACTTGGGTTCTTAAGGAAACGTTCGACGCTATCCAATCTCTTGCCCTCAAATGACTTTGTTACTTGTAACATGGAGGAGGGTGCTCAAGCCGACATGATCTTTACTGATCTTACAAAGGCATTTGACCGCATGGACCATTCAGTCCTACTTAGGAAATTGTGGTTAGCAGATATTCCTGGAAATCCATTTTAGTTGGTCCTCATCTTACATAAGAAAACGCTCTCAGGCAGTTACTGTAAATGGCTACATCTCTTCTTGGATGGCAGTACCATAAGGGTTCCTCCAAGTTCCCTTCTCGGCCCTCTTCTCTTCACTATATTTATTATTGGTATTTCCGGCTGCTACTTAATAGAATTGAGTCGATACAGAAGAGGTTTCTTAGGTACCTGTAATTCAAAAGTAACCGATCCCTACCAAATTACGAAGCACGATGTAGAGCTTATCATTATCTACCATTACATACCCGCAGAAACATCTCAGATATTGTGTATCTAAGCAAACTAATTCATAACAACATAGATTGCCCCAGCCTACTGAACCAAATTAAATTTAGTGTACCCAGCAGACGTCTTAGAAAATACACTCATTTTTAGGTTCCACTATGTAACACTTGCTAACGCCGAAACTCTTTTATTTGTAGGTCCGGTGCGAAATTTAATGTATTGCTTAAAACAACATGGCCACAAACCCTTTCAGTACTAAACCTGTGACCATAAGACGAATCCTAACTGACCTATTTTTTGAAAGTCAATAAGGTGTATTTCTTGTCTTATTTAAATTTTTGAACTCTGTATTTAATTATCATTTTCTTTTTTTTTCGGAAGAAAGTTTTGTAAAACTTGTACTCTTAGTATTTTCGAGCAAAATACCATAACTTTTTAAGCGTGATATATATTGTATATGTATGGATATTGTATATGTGTGTGTATATGCATACGTATGCGTTTGCATGCATATATATGTATGTATGTATGTATGCGTCAATGCATATATGTATCTAACTATAGATGAAAACTGTTAAATGGCCTCTGGTTATAATAATTGTTTTTTTTTTGAGTTGTTGTAAAATATAAAGCTGTAAGTTTTCCAAATAAACTAAATTAAAAATAAAATAAAATACCGTGTATTTGACTGACTTCAAACACTAATTCTTCATTATATTTAATACAAAACTTCCTGCGATACAGGTGTCCTAGTGCAGTGATATTTTGCCAACATGTAACATCTTTTGTAATTTCTTTGGTCTAGTAAAAATTCTATTCTATTCATATTGTGAAATCGCAGCAACGATTAACGACAACGTACATGAAAGTCCTCGTCAAGGAGGAGGCAGCCACTTATCAAGTCTGCGGATACTTAGCCTCACATTCTGTAAGCGACTGGCACACCGCGACCGGGGCGCCGACGGGAGGCGAGCATTACGGCTTATATAAGTTGACAAACTTATATTTGCGGGTGCCAACACTTTGTATGAAACGAACTACACATTCAGTTTGTAATTATTTTTTTTTCAGTGATATGATATAAGGTATATTACTTGTGAAAAATTCAACTGCCTAGCTGTCATGGTTCATAAGATACAACCTGGTGGCAGATAGACAGACAGACGGACAGCAGAGTCTTAGTAATAAAGTCACCTTAAAAGGAACAGTTATGCGCATAGAAGTGTATACATTATATCAAAACACAATAATTATTTTAGAAAACAACAATGGTATAAGTCTCCCCAACGCGTAACGGTGAGTTCATCAAAACCAGACGAGGAAACTCGGACGATCTGGCAGGAGCATTACTCGGAGCGCGCCGCGTGTGCAGCCCCCGCCTAAACAATTGCGCATTTATTATTTTTATTTGCTGTGCGCCATTGTAAGAAGTTTTTTTACGACGACCCGCGTCGGGAAATAAACGAGCGGAATAAAAAACATTGCCACCAGATATTGTATTTTGTTTTTTTTTTATATAAATCCATAGGCGTGGCGGTAAACAAGCGTTATTGGGTTACTCTATTGATATAACTTTTCGTGAACATGAAAAGTCAAGCCAAACTGAGGCTTCGACGTTGTAACGTCGATGACTTGAGGGCCAAGTTAATAGCTCATTAATTGCTGATATCAAATCCTTATGGTAGTATAGTGGCATATAAACCTAAACCTGTTGCACCATAAACTTGTTTTGTACAAAAACTAGTGTAAAATACATCAATTAAAATAAAAAGACTTGTAAAAATTTGTCATATATGCGAAATACGAGAGCATGGAATTACACGATAACTTTTTTGCCCTTTCGGCTGCGAATATCCTCGAAAACATGGCCAAAGACTCTTTTAAAATGATACAATATCATTAACCTTCTTTTAAAATCCCAAATAATGAAACTAGCTAAGAATCAATAAGCAAAATGAAATAAAATGAAAATCAAAGTACATATTTTACTATAGCCTCTGGTGGCTCTAATGTACCTAGTATGTAGTAGGTCATAGTTATAATCTGTATAGGAATCATACTCGTATATAAAGATATTTACATAGAGACCGAGTTCTTTTCAGCTTGTATAAAGTGGGAATCGTCTAATTTTTCAAGTCCCGGTCTCTAAGCTCACAATTCCTTTGACGCGTGTACAACACACACATACACAGTGCATTGTTTGACTCCATCTAATATTGACACGGCCAGCTTATGCTCTGTGTATGCACAATATTACAGCTAATGAACATTAATGTTGGTTAATTTCACGCGGAGAATTCGCAATGTAAGTCTTATAAGACTCAATTCTTAGCGTAAGTACCCTCCTCACCGCATAGGTGGGTGGACAAGTCGTGTCACCAAAGCCGGCCACTGGCAGAAGTAATGTTTAGGTATTTTTTTATTTCATAGGGGAACAAACGGAGCTATTTGGTGACTGCCGACGCCCACTAAAGCTCACTTGTGCACATGTGGAGTCCTCCTGCGCTCCATCCTCTCAATGGGCCAACGGCGCGAAACGCGTTACGGCGGTATCTCCCGCTCTCACAGACCGAGAGGTACCGCCACGGTTATGCACGTCCAATCTCATGTGGGGAAGGTACAAGTTACCTCTGCCCCTTGGTTAAAGCCTTGCCATGGCGATGGGGCTCAGTAGCCTGGGATAATCCCTGTCACCTTGGGTGCCCGGGGCAAGGGAAGTGAATGGGAACCTCAACCCATTGCACGGTGTAGGTGACGTGAGAATGTGACGAAGCTTCCGGAGTGCTGCCAATAAAACACCGTCACATAGTATTTGAAGTCGCTGCCATTTGAAAAAGCAACAAAGATCCATGCCAAAGAATCACGTCAGCGTGTACTTAAAAGAAAAAAATAGCGACAGAAAACGTTTTGTTTTGAACTCCTAACAGTACTCACCGTAACCGTATTCGTATAGGTACACACGTGTATATAGTAGCAGTGACGTACGTGGCGCCCAGCCGCTGGAGGCGGAGGGTACATCAGACCAATGCGTTGGCCTGTGAATGATTTATCTCCACGTTTTATTCTTCATATCCCATTTCTGCGGCGAAACGCGGTATGAATCCGCCAACTTCACATACAAGGGGTGACGGGTCTCTGGGGTTGATATGTTTTTTCCTTATATATGTTCCTCATATATATATATAAGGAATATTATATATATATATACACGTGAATTAATTAATGTTTAATAAGAATAACAATATAATTATTGTGTAATTGTATCAACAGAATCAGCGTTAAATACTTTAAATTTCGTTTCTTATTATTTTACAGGTAACCTTATAACAAGAACTTATATTTAGTTAACCATCTAAGATACATCTTAAGAGAATAAACTTATTATTTTACAGAAACTCAATTACTGTGTTTAACTCTATAAAACTAAAGCCCTATAGAACTAAATTTATTGTCAAATTGAAATGGAGAAATTACGATTCACATTCCAAATCAAAGCTACAGAAGACGGAAATTTTATGGCTATAATCTCAATATGCACCCAGGATGAAAAAGTCTACATGGTCCCAGAGCATCTCCAAAACGTGTCTGTGCACAAGTCTGTACAGACCTCAAACATTTTCTGTACGTTATTAGAGAAAAACATAATTGAAGGGTCATATAGTCCTTTGCAGTGCCAGTTACATTAGCATATAAAGGAAGGAGAGGAAAATAGAAAATCCGGACTGTGCATAGATTTCCGATAACTGAATAAAATTGTGGCACCACAATCGCAGCCAATTCCACTTATTGAAGACTCATAATAAAAACAACAGATTGCAGGTTCTTCACCACATTGGACCTAAATTCAGCGTATTGGTCAATTCTCTTGAGGATAAGTGACAAACACAAAACTGCATTCGTGATACGGGAAGGTCATTACCAATGGACTTGTCTGCCGTTGGCTTGAAGACGTCCCCAGCTATCTTCCAAAGAATAATGTGTAACATCATATGGAAACACAAACTTGGAGAGCGCACAAATTGTTATGAAGTGCCATTGAACGGCACGCCCAGGATAGGCATAAGCCAGTGAGAGGTGCTATAAATATATATATACATATATTACTAACTATTCTATTATATTATGCCAGTGAGAGGTGCTATCCTGGGCGTGCCGCTCAATGGCACTTCCTCTTACATAACTCCCTCAGTTGTGAATGTACCCTGTGTACAAAGTAGGAACCTGGGAAACAGAGGATCGGAGATACGGCGATATTAATTATTTGCGCTCCCGAAAACACGGCTAATTCTATTTTCACCATTATTAGATACAGATAATACGGGGCTCGTTTTTATAAAGCATTCATATCGCTAGCGATTACGTATTCAGACATTATTTCCATCCATTTGTATTTACGACTAGCTGAACCTGCGGTTTCACTCCCGTAATACGATTTCCCTTGCCTTTTGATACAAAACCCTGAGTATTTTAAAAATAAAATGTAGATGTCCGCCGGTTCTATAAGCTCATCTAGCTTGGAATGAAAATGACACTAAAATCGGTCCAATGGTTCCAGGGATAATTACATCGAACTAACGGAATCACATACAGACAGAAATTAAAAAATGGTTGTTTAAGCATTAATATCCTAAAAATAACACGTTGCACTTGGAAAGAGCCTAATTATTTTGAAATTGCAGACAAACCATTGGAGGGGAGGAGGATAGGAGGGCAACGCAACTGCATGACAATATGCGGATGTCTATGGGCGTCGTCTGCAGGCTCCGAGTGCTCCTTGGGCTCCCTATGCTAAGTGTATAAAAAGACACTTCAGTTTTATTTATAAGTCCAGTTTGGTCTTACCATCAGCTGGGGAATATTCTTTTAATGTATGTTTTTATAGAAAATATTCGTTTTTTTATAGAAAAGTTCATTTTAGATCTAGAAATACACAAAATACACGTAGAGTCGTTTCCTGGAAATATTCGAAACGGTTATATTTAAAGTGGCCCAATAGAAAATGAAGCTGCAAACAATCGTTCCATATTAAGGTCACCAGGAAACCCACAGAGGTCTCCAGACCTCCGTAATGAAAACTTGAGGAAACGTTCTAATTGTGAAACCCCAGGCGCCGCATGAGATACACGACGACTTGATGTCGTAGTCCGTCTGTTTATATTATATGATCACGAGATCAGGTAGAGAAATGCGTTGAGAGTTACTATCCTAATAAAATTAAAAATTCGCTTAATTGTATGTTTGTTTATAATAATAAATTCTTGCAGGCGATAACTATTGAACGGATTTGGATGAAAAATTGACAAAGACGCAGATTGCAATCTGGAATAATGTATAATATTTGATCCCAAAAAAAATCAAGGCTCATTTCATCTATATCATCTATTTTACGCTGCTGAGACTGCAGGGCATAGCTGGTTAATGAATAGCAAAAATATTGGACTATCAGTTGTAAGAGTACTTGGATGTGGCACCGCGTGGTCTGGGTGTGAGTCCGACTTGTGTCCGGTTGTGTTCTATGACTTTGACTGTGTACGACTACAGATGAACTTTCCAGTGAACACACTACAGAGTCATTATAGTATCAGAGCAGTCGGAGCGTTCTATAGCCGATCCAGTAGGCCACCGCAAACCCACAATCCACATGGAAGCATGGCTGTCGCTTTTGCTCAAGATCAAGATCATGTGTGCGAGTGGTACCTACCTCCCGTCAATGTAACAATGACACTACATTCTCCTATATATCAACTTACACCTTTAAAACTGTATAGTTGATTTTATATTTAAGCCATACAGTTTCAAGGCGGAAAATACATTGAGATGTGAATCGAAAAAGTGCAATCGCTTTTAAAACGAAACCTTAGAAAAACATGCTTCGAAGCATTGTGTGTAACATTGCAAAGTGATATATTTTCGTTTAACAAACAACATATTACAAACTCTTCGGGGCTCAACATTACGTTTATTCTGCGGCAGTAAAGCGTGAAACGTCAACGTCAAAGGAAGGGAGAAAAAAACAATTTTTCGGGCAATGGAGCTTTCCCGCTTTTCCCGCCAATTCTGCTGTCAACATCGCCTATCTTATATTACTTGACAACGTGTAACGCGTTTAGGAATATCACTACATGTTATTATTTGCGCTGACAACACGCGAGAATATTTATTTTTATTTTATTTTATTTTATTTTGACAAAGACCTACAGCTTTTTACAGTAATATTTTTTTACAGATGTTTATCTGTTTAGAACAAAGGCCTTCTTAATTTTCCATTTTTTTGTACTACTTTTATTTTTAAATCGCTCTCTGACATCAGATAAAGTTAACAAACTAATAACATGTGTCAATATGCAAGTGCGTGTGTATGTTTGCATGTGTATATGTGTATGTCTATATGAAAGAAATGTATAGGAACGCGCCCAACTTATTCCTTTTTGCAACATTCATCAAAAAGCCCTTTAGACGTTTTCTAAACAAATTCTTCGAACAATTGTACTAGTCTAATGCGACCAGAACATTACTAATGTAATCGGTACGAGCCTAGACGAAGAAAACCTGACTTATGTTATAAATACAAAGAATATATTACAATTCCTAGGAACATTAGGTGTCATAGGCTGTTTTAATGTTTTAGTACATTTCATAGTACCAGTACATGCATAATGTAATGTTATTATGTCCGTAAGATATCTTCGATCCTGTAAATTTAATCGATTGTAATGATAGCTGGATAAGTAACCGGAAGTATAATTCTTCGCTTGAAATTTTTAGATATTTTACAAATTTTGTTTGAATCTTTTCCAGCGAGTCTACATACATATTATAGTAAGGACAACATATAGTGCAACAATACTCTCTTGTACTACGAACATATGCATAATATTAATATCTTTAAACAGTGGGTATTACTAAAATATTTAGTAACGCGTGTTATGAAACCAAAATTATCATACGCTTAGTGATTAATATTCGTCAAGAGCCCTACCAATACTACCAATATATTCAAAATCGCAAGTAAATACTGAGAGGTCTGCTTACGTCTTCGAGAAATCCTGAGGGAAGAAATCACTGTTGTCGTCCAAACCACCATTAAAGAACTCGTGTCTACAGAGCTCTCCCTTGTAAAAAGAAAACAGATTTCAAATTTTCACGAATCTTTATTTTTTTTAACGACTGCTTCGAAAACATGAAAAAGGAGGTAGAGAAGAAAGCTGAAAACATTAAAAAACTACAAATAGACAAGACTAATCTTCAATCCAATATAAGTAATAACAATGTGGAAATCAATGGCGTCCCTGAAAAAAAAAAACTAAAAATCTTATTCACACCATCGCACAATTAGCTAAACCTGTAAACCATCCGCTTGCAGACGACGATGTGCTACATGTTACCAGAGTTGCAAAACTTAACCGTGATAGCCCTCGTCCACGTTCTCTCGTGGTAAGGCTGAGGATTACGCGCTATAGAGATGCGCTCTTTTAGCAGCGGTTGTCACGTACAATAACAAAATTCCCAAGAATAAATTAAGTTCTTCACACCTTGGATACGATGGCCCCAGTACACCGATATTTGTTGCAGAACACCGTTCTCCTTCAAAGAAAGGATCCGCAAGGACGAGTTCAACCAAGCCATTTTAATCCAAAACACCACGTGCGTAAGGAAAATTAACTAGTAGTATCAGTGTCAATATAATGCTCCTCTAGTACCTTAAATTCTACTGTAACATGAACATATATTATCAAAACGTTAGAGGTCTCTGATAGATTTTGCCTAATCGATTTATCTATATCAGTTCAATCATGTGCATAACATTTTCAAAAAAAAGTTAGACATGATTTTCAGTACAATTAAGAACACCATTGTGTGCGAATCACTTTTCTTCAGTGTACAGACCCAAAATCTATTGTATCTACTGTAGTACGGCCGAAATTTTCGACGCCATTGGCACCACCTGCAAACATCCATATTCCAATCGAGAACGTCCACACAATCATAAAACATCTAGACATTTCAAAAGGTACTGGACCTGATGGCATTCCACCCTTATTTTTAAAGAAATGTGGAGCTAACTTAGCCTTTCCCTCATCACTTATTTTTAACCAATCTCTAAGTACTGGGATATTTCAAACTGAATGGAAAAAAGCACGCATCTATAAAAAAGGTGACGAAAATGTTGTTACAAACTTTGGACCTATATCCAAACTATCATGTTCTTTTAAATTATTACACACATAATACAGACTCGTATTATGTCCATTTATAACGCATACGACGCGAGATTTAATAATCAATGATTTTCAACATGGATTTCGCCGTGGTCGATCAACTGAAACCAATGTCTTAACATTTACATCCTATTTATCACACATAGACGACTCTGGATCACAGGTCGATGTTGTGTACAGGGACTTCACAAGTGCCTCCGATAAAGTTTACCACAAACTTCTTGTGAGAAAGCTAAAAGCCTGCGATAACCACGGTTCATGCCTGGTATGGTTTTCTTCGTATCTTGAGAGAAGGAATCAACTTGTTGACGGTAGCGGCTACGACTTATACCAGTATTGTTCTAAGTCTGACGTGCCACAAGGAACTCAACTGGGACTAATATTAATCGCTTTATATATTAATGATATTTGGCTTGCCCTTCGAGAATCTCACTTTCTGCAGACGACTTGAAGATATTTAGAATGGCTTCGTCTCACTCCGGTTCGGTTCTCTTGCAGGAAGACCTTAACGGATGAAACGAATAGTGTAATGCTAATCAAATGATATTGAACCCAAAAAAATGTTGGCATATTAAATTCACTAGAAAAAGGCGTACATAATGCTCGTCGTACACCATAAGAAACATAAACTGAAAGAGGTAGACCAAATACGAGACTTAGGCGTAATTTTGGACTCTAAACTTAGATTTAATGCACATATTAATTCGAACATAGAAAAGGCTGCACAAATGACTGGGTTTATAAAACGAAATTCTAAAGGCTTCCGTAACAGCACAAAAATTATGTTATTTAACACTCTAGCTCTAAGCCACTTGGAGTATGCGAGCTCTGTGTGGAACCCATGTCATGTGGTGCATTCGCAACGCCTTGGAAATAACCAAAGATCTTATCCCCGATACCTTGCCTACACTAGTAATAGTAGTACATACAGGAGTCCCTATACACAGCGCCTTTTTTTTTTCAATATGACTACCCTAAAAGTAAGACGAACAGTGCACGATCTTCTCGTGTTACACAAAATTACAAAATTGTGAATGGTAGAACTTGTTGTTGCGAATTGCTCCACTACTTTTCCCTGAAAGTTCTACACAATGTACCCCGCCATCCAATCGTCAGGATTCTATGCGGTCCCATATCCAGAACAAACCTAGGATCTCACGCATCAATCACAAGAATGTGCAAATTTTTTTCAGAATGGAATAGAAAAACTTTATTCTGGCGATTAAATTACGCTGACATATATCTTTTATATATAATCTTAACCTAAATCACACTAACGAGACATACACATACTGACAACCACTTAAAGTTAAAAAATATTTAAAGATTAACTTTAAAAAAAGTACCTTCACGCTTGTTGTCCACGAAGAGGAAGACAGAGGTGTACTAGTACATCCACAACTCGTAAGTCCAGTAGATATACTAGCACACCCACGATTAGCCAAGGTACCGAGGCCCATGATGTCATAGGTGGCAAGCCTATGGCCACTTCGGGCACATTCCAATCCCGGACAACGTAATGCGTGCTCGGAATAATCTGAGAAACATTTAACAATAGTTGCCTGACCTGGGGATCGAACCCAGGACCCCACGCGATTCACTGTCTTAACAGGTGACACCCGCACCGTTACACCACAGAAGCGATTGAATAATTTGATTAGTTAATAAGGAGTTATAGTAAATATTAAGGAGCGACGAGAACATGAATTCACAGACGCAAAATGCACAACAGTGTAACACAAGTCCTGAAAAGGAAGCCAGTCAGTTGGATGACTAAGGCTATCTTATGAGGTAGGTAACCTGTAGTCCTGATATTCTATGATAGACTGATAACTGAAGATAGTCTGCGTAGATATGATACCGACAATAGTGTATATGTTGGATAACGTCAGCAATATACAGTGAGAAGATGATTGGCCCTAATAATGAACCCCGAGGGACACCTCGCTTTACTGGACTGGCATTGGAACATATCAGTGTGCCAACTTCATCAGCCAACTCTACTATCAGCATTCGATGTCTTAGGTAATATTCAAACCAGGAGACGTTGCCCTCACTGAACCCGGAAAACTTCATTTTCGACACTAATCGAAGGCACGCGAATAGTGGAGCAATACTATAATAGTAGCTTCTTCCTTATCCTGGGCGCATAGGACATTGTCAACAACATCGACCAAAGCTGTATGTAGTTGTGCTATGGCGCCTACGAAAGCCCGACTCTAACTCAGGTATAATTTTGTGCTTTTCCATGAATTCAGTCAACTGGCCGCAGACCATCCTTCCTAATAACTTCGATATACATGGCAATACGCTGATGGGCCGCAGTTCCTTAAACTCCATCGCGTTTGGTGTTTTGGGAAGAGGGAAATTGCCGAGCGCCAATGATCATCCACCTATCGTTCAGTCAGTTTCAAAGTAAATTAATATTATTTTATTATACCCAATTTGATAATTAAAAAGAAATAATAAAAAACTATTTAGGTATAAATTATTGCTATATTTATTTTTGAGTGGTTTATCGTATGCTCTTATACCTCAGAATTCATGTTAACAACTGTATCGCGATAATATTTAAAATTCTACTGTAACTTATATCTATTGCTTACTTGTATTAACTAGAATGTTATCAATAATGTTGCGTCACCTGTAAAAGTGCATTCGTCAGTAATGTTAACTTTAATTTTTCTTTTATTTAAATGTACAACATCTTTACTACTGGTGTCCTTAAATAAATAAATAAATGAATAAAGTAAACTAATATGGTTTTAAAGACTATAGTGTGCACATAGATATATACAAAATTATATAACATTAAACTACTTCCTTGAGATCTAAATCGGTAGTAATTATAAAGGAGGGCGAGCTCTCCTTTCAACGCATATATATCGGGCAGATTTTTTGTTCACACATAGCGGTATGCACATTCGCATGCTTTAATTTTAATAGCAAGTAGCAGCATCTTATTTTGCAAAGTTAGATGCGCGTTTACATAGATATTCTTTAGTTCTTCATTCGCTGTAATATCTTTTGTCGTCATGCTATTAGATTTTCGGGCTGCCGATCTTATCTTTTTTTTAAACGCAAATTCAAAAGACCAATTCTGGGGCGAGGACGACACCATTCTATGATTTTTTAGGTACCAGTTCATTTTTTTTTTATTGTTTACATTAGCACTTTCGTTCTTTATATTGACACCTATTATTTCACCCAAAGTCTATTTGTTTTTCACCTCGAGATAGCCGATGATCTCTACATTTTGTTGGCGAGACCATTGCTGCTGTTTTATCATCTCTTGCTCATTTATTGCAACTTTAATCTCTTATTCCATAAGCTCGTTGTTTTACGACATATGAGAGCTCTTTCTTAAGTACTTTTATATCCTCTGAAGTAACTGATACATTTTTAACAGTACCCTCAAACTTGTCAGCTAATAATTTTATAGAACGATCCAATTCCTTCATATCTTGTTTCACATCTCGAAAATAAATCTTTAATCATGCTCGGAAGCTCATTTCTGATGATATTCATTACGAATGGTCTCTGGCCTCTTGACCGACGAACATTCCGTGCGATTTCGACTAGCAGTTACATAGAAGTGATGAGAATCGTCACTGAGAGAAAGTTCGAAGGAAGGTATACCTCTAACAGGAGTATTCGATGTCGATAAGTTTACGCGAATGTTACTCATTACAATAAAACTACTTTTACGGATTATATTCCCCCCGTGACCATGATTGCTGTAAAGCTTCCGAAACGTCGGGCGAGATAAACAATTGAATAAACAGCGACATAATCCGTAAAAGTAGTTTTGTGGTAAGGAGTATTCGAGTTGTTACCTTTAGACTGTTGGGCTATACAGACAGGACATTTCCACCGCTTTTGCTGCCCAAAGTTCTCGACCGTGAGGCCAACACATCAAATGTGATACAATTTGTTGCAGGTATTATTAATGCCAAATAAATCTTTAGCGTTTTTAACATTTTTTGCACATGCATTGCAACTATTCATTGTCGGGATTATTAAATTGCGTCGATAGGGCGAAAAGTAAGCAAGTTACACCAGCATGAGCGTTACAAAGGACGAGCGGCACGTCGGCGACCGGCGCTCTGCTGCGGCGAGGTGCTGGACATAGTACGATATCCCCTTAGTCCGGTGCAGTGACAATAATTACACGCGGGGATTTCATAGAAACTGAGTGAAACCGCGTATTTTAGTGCTTGATGGATGTTTAAAACACAGTACGGTTTCGTATTACATACTTTTAAAATTAAATTAGGTTAAATCTGGTCTCTAAATAGTTGAAAAGGACAAAATAACACTGTTGTGAAAAGCTAGTGTTACGAGGAGACTGTTTAACATTAACCCTAATGTTAGACATATGTTTCATTTATTTGTTACATATTTTTGTATTTAAATCATCCTTTTGATCATATTTATGGTGAGTGAAGGCATCTGTTAACGAACGTGAAAACGTCCGTTGCTCTTATACTTTGAGTATTGAACCATAACCAGCCAGCCCCACCGTTGTTTGACGGTGGAACAATATGTTCATACATCCTGTCAAACAGATGTTATGTATTTCGTAAGGATTTGTGTTGCAGCAAATAGCATTATGTAGAGTTGTCCCGTAACACAGAAATACATAACGGGACAGCGGGTGACGTTCCCATCCTCGTCCTTTTACCCCGTGCGCGATAGGGCCTCCTCCGGCCTCCACCTGCTCTCCAGGACCAGCTTTTTATATGAGTAGTTTAAAAAGCAGCGTCCTCATTACCGCGGTGGGGTCGAGTATTTCACAGAAAGTGGCAACTGTTATACAAGTTTAGATAAATAACAACTCATGCTGGTAGTTTAGATAAGTAACAACTCATGCTGGTAGTTTCCTCAAAGCAACATTAACTATAACTGTCACACAGTTAGTGCAATTCGGAGCCAACTTTTTACTTCCCAGAACAACTCCATCATATTTCACAGAGCAAACTACAGTAATTATATACCAGAAGTTATACCGTGAATTCTTAAACATCACGATCTTATTGTGAGGCGGTAAGGTCGAAAATGATAAGGCGATTTCTATCCCGATGATAATGAACTTGCGAATCCACTTTGATGTGACCCATTATGCTGAGTCAAATTGTCCTCAACTATTTTGCGGCTACAGAAGTTTGTGGATCATTTTACGTTGGTTTCGTGACCACCCGCGGCGACCTCACAGCGTGGAGTGAGTCACATGAAGAAGATGTCATGGTGGTGGGGTGCACATATTATATGTAAATTTAGGACAATACTAATTTATTTTGTATGTTTCTTGTTCTTTTGGCTGCGTATGGTGATAATGTACCGTTGTTTTATTGTGTCCGCATCGGTTCCTTACGACAGAAGAAATATCTCCCGCTGTACAGTTTGTGAGAATCCGGATAGCCTAACGACGCTTCCAGTAAGAAATTGTTCTTAAAAAAATTCGCCGCATCTGCATACTCGTAGATGTTAGTAACGTGTGAATTTCATGAGTTACGTGACATCATGTCAGACAACTTCTCATTTCTCCACTATGGTTAAAACCCTGTCGTGGTGGCGGGGCTCAGTAGCTTGGGGTGAACTGAGACACCTTGGGCAAAGCCAAATGAATCGAGGAGGTGGGAATTCTTTGTACCCCTTTTATAAGAGGGCGCTAAAGAGCAGGAGGAGGAGCCGTTCTTGTAAGAAGAAGGGACAAAAGAGAAAAAGAGGTGGCGTTATTGCGCAAGGGGCAAGGAGCGAGGATGGGAACCTCACCCCATTGTATTGTCCCAAAGTTGGTGGAGTCGCCCTGTGGTGCGGGACCACTGTAAAGTTGGTGTTGGTCCTTTAGTCTACCCGTCGAGGTACCCTGATGACTTGTTGTCCCGGGGTACCTCACCAAATGCGGCACTGATGGCACTCACGGTGGTTTTTGTGGGTATTCGGCACTATGATGTGCCGCGAGCCCGACACACCACTAGACCGTGGGGTCTAGTGGTGTGTCAGTGGTCCTGGATCAGTGATCAACAAAGAAGGCAACATCTCGTTCACCATAGCATAAAAACTGTGCGTAAGTTCAGACATGCGACTAGAGTTTACCCCTTAAGAACGAGCATGATTATGAAGTGAATGGTAGGCAAGAAAGATGAGCAATGCGTTACGCTGTACGCTAGATCTGTTATGTCTGTCATTAAATCGCTTCTTAAGGAGTCAATTCCAAATATCAAAATATCCTTTAAAATACTACAGCGCAGTTACCGTACTGTAATGAACAATCAGATATGGCGGTCGGGATTCTCTTATTGTTAGTATAAGACGCGACGTTAGCGAAATACCAGAACAGAAGAACAAATATTTTTATGGCAATCGAGATGGCTTCTTGAAATGGACCCACCATTAAATCACTATCTGATGTCTGTCCGTCTGTTCGTCCGTGTTTCCTTGTTATCCAGTAGAGCGTACGGGGTGATAGTAGGAAGTGGTAAACATTTTTTTTTATTACGCAGTATTTAGTGACTACCGACTCCCATAGACATCCACGCAACAGGAGGAAATACAGAGGCGTTGCCTCCTTCACTCCATCCCATGGTTCATTTTATGGGATGGGTATTATGGGTGTTATGGGTAGCCCACCCCGGGTTAAAGAAGAGAAAAGCACCTAAAAAATCCCGGAATTTCGTCTGATTGATTGCCTTCTCATCCAACACAAATACTTTTTGAATTTTATTCTATAATAATCCGTGCAAAAATCATGTTGCCTGCCTTTCCTTCTCATTTTTAAATTCACAAATAGCACTAAGTAGCTCTCACTTTAGGAGGTATCGTATAAGTGAAAGGTACCCTTGGTCATGCCGCCCCAATTCTAGTCCAAGCACGGCCCTACTTCCTACAAAGAGATATAATTGACGCTTGCGTGTTTCGCTCCACGTATACTTAGGAGCACGTCACCTTACCAGTTCTGGTGACGGTTTAAACAGGAAGTGGAGTTGTAAAATACAGGCGGGTGTCAGTTAGGTTCAGTTAAGCCTGTCGTGGCCGATGGCAGGCACCCTGGCGCCGCGCCACACCACTACTATTGAAAACTTACACCCGCGTAATTCTCACTTCTAAAATAATGAGATTTCAGTACCCTAGATGCAGTTACCATTTGCCAGTCATGATGCACAAAAGTCTTTAGTGTATATTGTAGAGCATAAATAATTTTTTTTTTCCTCCTAGATTATTGTTTTTTTTTTTATATCATATCATAAAAAAATATTGTACTCGATTAATTTATTAAATAATT
>JAFELO010004585.1:27690-41843 GCA_017140195.1 Eumaeus atala
GAGGCCGGCCTCCTCGCCCCCCCCCCTCTGAAGGGGTCGATTTGCGCTACAAATCGGCAAAAGCCGTATTCTTAATTTACTTAGAGGTCACTAGAGTCGCGTTATTTTATTTCTATCTATCTAAGCTCTCAACTTACGGATTCGAACCCGGGCTCGTTTCCGTAAGCGGTGTGTGAGTTTGTCATTCTGCCAGTCATAGGTTATAACTGTGTCACTATATGTAAGATTTCATCGCTCGACCGGTACGAGCGGTGTATATCATATTGGTTCTAGCAGAAGAAATGCATTTACGCACCATCCCGCCGACCCAAGGGGGCCTGAAGTGTGTGTCGGGCTCAGGTCATGAAGCGATAGCTACTACCGAGTGAAAACTGCTATCCGTTAGTTGGCCCTATTGGCATTTTACAGCGGGAGCGTGTCTTGGTGTTTCTTTGTTTGTGTTCTTGGACGGACTTAGCTACTGCTATCGCGATCGCGACGTCGGCGTCGTGCAATACTTGCTTCGGCCGACGTTAACGAGAGTCGGTTAATAACGTCGCATCGTATTCCGACGTTTGGACGATTAATTTATTTTTGTGTTTAAGGGCACGGTCATAGAACTTTTGAGACAGCTCTTTGATTCCTTTTATCGAGGTCAATTGAAAGTCACAATGTAGGTCGATGTTTCGGAAATACCACGGGCATCCATTAGGCATGCGTAAGAATCTATTTTGCATTTTCTGCACACGTTCTATTTGGGTAGGGGATGTGTGCGCGAATGCTGCACTACAATACGACAAGAGCGGTCAAATGCATGTAATATACAAAATAAGCTTATTTCTATACGCCATTTTGCTCTTTTTGTTTATAAGAGGATAAAGTTTAAAAAGGACATGTCGTGCCTTTTTCAGAACTTTATCTATGTGATTCTTGAAGCTCATCGACCTATCGAGAGTCACTCCCAAGTATTTCACCGTCTCTGCTCTAGAGCAGGTAGATACCCAGGTATCTCGTTACCGTACAGCAGAGTGGGAGGCATGTTACCTCGTCTATGCGAGGGGTGGTTTAGTGAGAAGAGTATGGACTTACTCTTCTCCGCATTAACCTCTATTCTCCATTTTAAGAACCATTCACCGAGTTCGGTGACGGCTTTTTGGAGTAGTTTGGCTCCGTAGTTGAGGAGGTATCTAATGTACAGTGCGGTGTCATCCGCGAACATCTCCAGCTGGACGCTGGGTTGTCACGGTATGTCGCTGGTGTACAGATTGAAGAGGCTGGGAGAGAGAACCGATCCTTGCAGACAACCGGTTCTGAGGGGACGAGGGGAGGACAGGGTGCCCTCCACTCTGTTGCAGAACTGCCTGTGCGCTAGGTAGCTGTTTACTATCAGTACCAGCCTGCCAGGCAGTCCTAACTGGTATAGTTTGAAAATGAGGCCATGATGTCAAATCTTGTCAAACACCTTTGCTACATCAAAGAAGACAGCGCCCGTGCCGCGTGGCCGGCCCTGTCTTTTGAGTCCCGATAGTACGTACTCCGTGAGGCGGTGTACTTGTTGTGGGCAACTGCGGCTGTCGCGAAATGCAAACTGCATATACTATTCTATGAATAGGTTTTTCTCTCGTATCACGGTTTTAAGGCGTGCGAGAATTATCCTTTCATAGATTTTACCTAGCGAGCTTATGAGACTTATGGGCCGGTAACTAGTGGGCTCCACCCGAGGTTTCCCCGGTTTGTGTGTGCCGATCACTATGGCTTCCTTCCATATGTCGAAGAAAGTGCATTGCGCCAGAAGGGCGTTAAAAATGCACACTAGGAAGTGTATAACAAGGGGAGGCAGCTGTTTCAGCGCCTTATTGGTTATTCCATCGGGCCCGGGGACCCTCTTTGAGTGAGGTTCTTTATTAGATCCTTTACTTCTTCTGTGTCCGTCAGACGTATGATCACATCATCATCATCCGGTGGCACAGCCAGTCGGGCCGTCACTATACTTTCTACCTCTTTTATGGGAGCTAGGAGTGCATTGACTTTCTAGTGTGTCGACTATACACTCCGCTTTTTCGTCATCCTCTAGTGCAGGTAATTGATTTTCGCGATTTAGTGATGGCATTTGAACCACCGGTTTGGATTTCATAGCCCTCGCTAACGGCCAGTAGGCCGTGTGAGACGGAGATTGTTCGCTGACGAAGTGATCCTATCTCCCGTTTATGAACTTGGGTATAGCCTTTTTGACTTCTCTTTCGAGTTGTCGAATGGCTTGCCTGCACACTTCGCCACCGTTGCGATCGTACAGACGTTTCGCCGCATTTTTTCGACGGATTAGGTCCCTAGCGTCGTCAGAGAGAGCTAAACGGTCCTCTGGGACGGTGGAGATCTCTCTTGACGATTCTCCTATTTTTCTAACCAGTAGTGCGGTGACTATGGATGAGGCCGCCATAGCAGCTTAAGGAGAGTCTATACTGTCTGGGATACTATCGAGTTCACTCGATTTGCCATTATCTAAATTATCTTTTAATAATTTATAGTCGATGATCTTTTTCTTGATTTTAATATTACTATTAAATCTATTATCTCCTATTTCTATTGAAACGGGTCTATGGTCCGAGTTAAGCTCGTGTAACGTTTCAGCCGTCTTTATTACGAGTGAAATGTTTTTAACCAGTGCTATATAGATTATACTAGGTGCACGTATATACCCATTATCGTTCGGAGTATAATGGGTTGGGATATACGGGGCGTTGATGATGATGTTACGATTCGACATATTTTCTAAGGACAGTTCCGCGACTGTTATTATATATATTGCCCCAGGTCACGTGGTGGGCGTTGAGGTCCCCAGCTATAATTATTGGGTCATCTGCGTTTAAATTTTCGAAAATAGCGTTACGGTCGCTGTAACTAGAAGCGGTTTTGGGCCTGACCGATATGCACAGACTATGGTGATGGGCTGATGGCCCGCCATGCATAGCTTACATAGGGATACTTCTAGATTTTCTAGAGGGGGCGGGGCGAGTGAGATACAATAAATGGAACTTTTGTAATAGATGACTGTACCCCCACGACGGAATCGGGTCCTGTCGTTCTGAACAATGTTATATTTGCAGTTCACAGGAAAAAATATCTTTTTATTTGATGTATATTCTGACACATTATTTCCATAGCGCGGCTCAGTGCCGTCTTGTGGCAGTTTTATAAGACATAACCGAATGAAATCATCACACTATGACCGGAACCGAAACTGCATTCCAGAGTACGATACTGTTTGTTGAGCATATTGACAATTTATTTATTTTGAATTTGGTAAGTTTTATGCATCAGAGCAGGTAGTCAACATAAACAACACATTATATAAACAATTTGGAAAAAGCGTGTGTACTGTATGATGAGAGAAAATTTTAACAATGCGCGCGCACACCGAACCAAAACCGACTCAGATATTCAACAGTTCAGTTTGTCTCTTGTTACGCAAAAAAAGTGTAACCTCTGATGCGTCTACATAAGTACACACACACTTTTTTTGTAAAATAAACACTTATATAGTTAAATAAGTAGGTGTGATCTATATCCACTAACCCGATCGATTTGAACCACCCTTAAACCTAAACTTATATCAAGACATACTACAACATTTCAAGGGTGCTATTAATTATTTTTCTTAGATGTGGTGTTGTTATGTTGATTATCAATAAGCGAAATTGTCAAAAACTGCATATCTGTAAGAGTTAAAGATAAAAGTTAAGAATGACGTGACATGAATGTGCTCTAGACCGCAGGACAGGAGTAAAAGTTCTTTAACTATGATAGAAAGAAAGTGTGTCGTCCCTGTCTCTCTCTCTCTCTCACACACACACACAAAAACACACACACTTGCTTATACAGTAATATGAAAAACGTAGCTCCCTCTCTTTCTATGTTCATTACCTTATATGTGCCTCTACCGTTGGCCTCGTCTGATCACACTTTTCATAACGCTCTCGTCACGTATTCACCAGCTCACTCCACAACTTTTTACACTGTAGACATGCTTATTATCAGGACGTCTTGGTTTTGGTTTCGGTGGTAACTGAGATTGTTGCCGGAACTCGGACTCTGTTTCGGTGGTAACTGAGATTGTCGCCGGAACTCGGACTCTGTTTCGGTGGTAACTGAGATTGTTGCCGGAACTCGGACTCTGTTTCCAGTGCGGGTGCTCACCCTCATGTCACCCCCAGTCATGTATTTTAAATGGGGCCCGCATTGTTCCGTATTTGTATGGAATACCTATTATATACAACCTTTAAAACAATAAAGATTTTAAAAAATACGTTCGAGATAGTCTGAATCCGTTGGTAGTTGTATTGACAACGCGAGTCGGAAAGCAATTGAGTTGTTTCCGGGAATAACGATTGGATTACATTTTTAATGGCGTCTTGCAACTAGGACTCGCCGGGTCACATCGCCAGGCAGCAGCGGGCGCGTCACACAACACGCGACGTGCATTTACATGAGGGCCAGTATTGTTTATTGGTTTCTATGTAAAGGGGCGGCATGTGATGACAAATTAATAAATTAACAGTCGTATTGAATTAGAACTTCGAGAAGTTAGCGGATAGAGGGATTCAGTTGGGTTGGGCAGCATTCCGGTAGCTTGTACCGCAGAGTTTGAAGACGAAAGTTTTCAACCAATGCGTTCTCTCCTCGATGCCCTACGGAGCCGAAACCTCTTAATTTAGGACTGGTCCGCAAATTTGCGGTAGCTCAACGGGCTATTGAACGAGCTATGTTGGGTGTTTATCTGTCCGACAGAATTCGTAACGAAGTCATAAGGCAAAGAGCTAAAGTATACGACATCAAGCGACGAATTGGCTCGCTGAAGTAGCACAATGGGCTGGTCACACACTCAGAAGGACAGGTGGCAGATGGGCCAGTAAGGTTCTGGAGTGAAGGCCGCGTTTAGGAAAACGAAATGTTGGTCGATCGTTCACCAGGTGGGAAGACGATAGCCGGTCGGGATGGATGCGAGTAGCAGGAGATCGGTCGTCTAGACGTTCATGGAGAGAGGCCAGTCCAGCAGTGGACCGATAAGGTCAGATAATAATAATGGTGATGATGATTGAATTAGAGTTTCGTCTTGACAATTTCAGAGCCCGGGCATACGAGACAGTCCACGATCAAAGTTGCGACACGTCCCGAGACACTTACGATGAAATTAAAATCAATCTTAATTGCCGGTAGATAATATTTTTTTTAAACTATCACCGCCCAGTATTTTGCTCTGCGTTACTCCGGTTTCATTGGCAAGGACGTATCAGTAGGCTACTTTCATACTAGAAGTGTCACACGTGTTCCGAGACCCGAGCCCTACACTCAATACGTCATCGGCATTCGTCTCTGCGCGAACGAGTTGGGCCTCTACTTTGGCAGAGGTACGGTCGGGAAGAGAGCGGGCTGTCCCGATTAGTCTTATTTGTGAATATCGGGGCGACCATTTTATTGCATCTCATTTCAGTGTCCTCTTATTTAAAGAATATTTATGGGCGTCAGCATTCTCTTATCAAAGTACGCGGACTTGTTTTGGCTTTGTACAATAAAAAATATGGGCTATACAGCAGTTAAATCGCCATAACATTTATACGCCTTATTTTTCTAACCTAAATTTCTCTTTGAAGCGGCTTACATTGTAGGTAATCTTTACAGTGGGGGCAATCGTGCAGTCGGAGCATTTTGATGACCACCATCCTCCATAGACATCAGCATTGTAATTACGCAGATGAGATACCCGGGGGGGGGGTAAATGTTAACCCTCACTTAACTTATACAAGATGCTGGGGTCAGTCAACTTACCCTTAAGTTACACATTGACGTCAGCACCTGAGGGCAACTCTTCTTATGCAGATTTCTTATGTAGTGAGGGCTACAATGTTATATTTTGTGAGGTTTGTGAAGCCCTTCCGAATTGTAATAATCTAAGCCTAAAGTGGCAAATAATCGTTTGTAATGTCAAAAATTTTATACATGAAGTCCGGAGGGGACTTAGCAATGTACTAGGTACTACTTACAGACTAGAGGCTGCGAGCCTACGTCCATGTCTAGTCCAATGCCAAGAACAATCAGCAAAATAAACTCACGGGGTCTTGTTTTCATAAAAAAATATTATTATCAGTACAGTCTGGGACGAACTTATTCCATGGTGCGGCCATTAATAAATTCTATTAAATTGTACAAACACAGATTTTTATGAATTAAAACTGCGACCATTTTCTGTGATACCATTGTCCAGGCATGTGTAGATAGACTCTAAACACTGAGCATAACAATTTTCACGAATTTTTTCTTTTCCATACAGCAACCATTTACAGTTTTTATAACTATGGTATGAATTCTTATAATTTGCTCGTAAACAAAGGATGCGTGTAGCTCTTACTTCGCTCCGATTGGGGGCCTTGGCGCTGGCGCCAATTGGGGCCAACATTTTCCGAATTTCCTTGGAACGTATAAGTTTCGTAGATAACAAATCTAGGCAGTGGGAAAATAATTCACAAGCTTTACCGACCCAATTACCCTGAAATTCTGGCACTACCTTCTTAAAGATAGGTATAACATTTAAGAGTAAATTACAGTTTTGATACTAAATGTAATACTTTAACGTAACATAAAAATGTAATACTTTAGACGTTTAATTTGTTTAAATCCTCTATTGTCAATCGACAAAAGTGATTTTGGAAATGACAATAAAACTACAGAATATTATAAGCATGAGTACATCGCAATACGAGAAGTTGGTGAAAGCCAAAAAGCAGTAAAAGTTGTACAACGCCCGTCCGGCAATTATCTAGGCCCGCCAAGGTTTATAAAAGATACGGACAATTTCCATTCTTATTCATATAACCATTATTATCTATTTCTTGGCAATGTTACAATTTGTGTTGTCAGTGAAGGGAAATTACCAAATTATGGGATAGTTAAAGAATTGTTACATAATTAAACAATAAAAAAAATTTTTTTTTTGGCAATATTGCTATGACTGTTGGTCTGGCGACGAGGTTAAGTTTAGGATTGGAGGAGGAGGTACTTACCCCCTCCCCCACCCCTCGTGTGCGGTAGTTAAAATGACATGAAAATTTGGCTCATGGAGATGATAATGACCGGGGAGGTCGACCGGGGAGAAGTCGGTAGTTGGCTGAAAAAATCCTATTAATTTTTAATTAAATCGCCGGGGCTGCGGTAAGAATTGATAGATATGTGTATATATATATATATATAATAGACAGTACATAGACAGTATAATAGACAGTACTTATTAAACACTAACTAAAGCACTATAAGTAAAAAATCCTTTAAGTATTAACATAAATACAAAAGTGTGTTTGTTTATTGATGAATCCACGCATAAACCATTGTACTCACTTTCATAAATTTTGTTATGTTAGTGGGACAAGCGCGACGGACGTAGGATATTTTTAACCGTCTTCAGTAAATAAAACAATTTAAAGATGCGCACGAAGCCCGCGCAAGTATAAAGATAAGTAATAATCCTTCAGTAGAAAAAGCACAGGGAAGTATATTTTTTGTGGGCAATTTTCAAGCCTCACTCTGGCAGCCCCGGCAACAATACCTCGGTACCGTCTTTAACGTCATATTGTTGTTTTCCTGTTCCACAGAATCTAATAAACAAAATGGATCCCCTGTTTCATGGCCGGTTAATGCAAGGCACTCCGGTCTCCGGTCCCACGTAACTTTGTTATCGGAATATTTTGTTATACAACAGTGAGTTCAATTGAAAATGTTGATTTACTTTCGGAAAATTTTGTGCTGATCACTTCCGGACGGATTCCCATGACGACCTTCTGTTGTTCACTTATTATTTATTTCTCACCACAGTCGTAGTCCGAGAGCCTTTTTAGGGTTCTGTACCGCCTATATGAACAAAACCCTTAAGGAATCACTTTGTTGAGCGTCCGTCCGTCCATCACTTTGTTGAGGGCTTATACGACCCTGAAAGTCATGACATTCCATGTGACCTGAAGGTTGCCTCATATTTTCACCAAAATTATCGCAATACGCTTGTGCTTGAAGCACTTGACGCTCCCTATTTCGCTGTGCGTTGCTCGAGCGCGCGTTGTTGGGGATGTGGGCAGGATCATACGATTTGTCGAGGAGTGAGATAGTAGGAAGGTTAAGATTTGGATTTTTTTTTACCTGCATGTGGTAAGAGAAAGTCCAATTTTTTTATGTACACGCATGTCATGCCATAGAAATTCATTACAAGCTAACATTTATCGTTCATTTCAAACGAAATTCCACAAATGTATGTTTATCAACTTTTATCGTCAGTGAGCGAGTGAGAATATATTCATAAATATCATTAAATCCTTCACATAGCATTATTATTAGCTATAAACACACAAGTCTGTGCTACTGAAACTATAAATACATGACTTGTCTAAATATCTCTTAGAATAGAACTCTTTATTCTCAAACTTGCAAACAGTCAGAATTCCTAACTTGTTTATAAAATAATTCATTTCGCCTATGCATAACATTGATGTTACATTTTTGATAGCTTAAATGTGACCTGCGATATTATATAAAATATAGATTAATATGTTTTTATTATTAATAGACTTGCGTTTGACCACGACCGAGGCTGTAGGAGGTGATGACGGAGTTGGATAAAGATAGTGCACGTTTGCCTATTACGTACCTATTTACCATTGAATTGAATTCCCCATCAACCCCATTGTAGCTGTCGGGAAACACAGACGCTGGTAACGAATTCCACAGCGTAGCTTATTATATTAATTGAACATATAACCTATAACAATATTCTATAACGTTATTCCTTTATCGGCCGTGGCCCACCACACGCCACTCCACCTACCTGCTACTTAACTGTCTCTAGGTTCGACAGCGGCCACCACTCGTGACCCTGTGATATTATCCATTTAATTACTATGCCCTCTGTCCCCCCACCTTTAGGCCACCGGCTACTCACAAACTACAAGAAGCGCGACAGCGATGCTGTCACTTGACGCCGGCGTCAAGTGAGCGAGAGGTACCTCCCCGGTCGTGCCGGCCCAATTCCATTGCATAGGAGGATGTAGTCTCATGCACTATGCATGGCACTACCTCCTCCTACGCAGCATGGCACTATCTCTTCCTAAACTTATTTTATTTCATAATTTGGATGGGAACCGAGTAATGAATAGCAGCACATTGACGAAAATGTCTAAGCAGTCCGCCTGTATCTTTATTAAGACGCTAATTTATTTTTATAATTTTTTATTAAATTATTAATTTTCTATTCCAATTACCATGATATTAGTAGGAATAGTAAGATCAGTAGTCGTGCTTATAGTGTTACCGTTGACGGTTTTAATGTAACAAATGAAATAATAATTATATTGCAATAAAAATAGTGATGTCGCGTTAGCCGAAGTTTGACTATAGTGGCCAATAGCGAAGAGCGATGGCGCAAGACACCACCGCACATGGAGGCGTCCGGAGAACGGGCGTGAAACATATGCTACAACCCCGACACCCGTCAGGCGACAGCACCTTCACACGCTCTAAGACTACGAGCAGTCTGCACGACACCTTTAAGGTGATGGTGACTAATGCTAATGCCTAAAATAAAATTTGTACATTGTTTGTCTATTTAAATGTATATCGATGGTAGTCGAACACAGGACTCCTCGTAGGCTCGTATTTGTCAGATCAGAACGGCAATCCATTTACGCACTTACTGTCAACTGTCTAAATTTACTAGATGTACCTACGGGTGTACATACTGCAAATGTAATTGTTGCTTTGTAGCCCAAACGGGCTGGCGTGACCGAATTATATTTTAGTATATATGGTAAGGGGGCAATCGAACTATCGGAGCCATTAGGTCACTACTCACCGTGCAGAGAGATCTGCATCAGTTGCGAGAAGTTGTGGTGCCCTCCATCGGAAATTAGATATTAAATAGAAAATACTCAAAGCAACAACTTCCAAACGATTGAACCATTTCAGATATTGACGTTGAAATATAAGCAGCCCGAGATCCCTCGCTGAAGAGGGCTTTGCCTCATCTCTATCAATCCTGTTTTCAATATTTCCTTGCGCGTCCGATCACCGCTAACTCTATGTAAATACTTCTCCCGTGAAAATGACACGTGAAATACATTTCCTTGGCATCAATATCATTACAATCTTTAAGGCCTTATGATATGTCCACAGAAGAAGGAAAGAAGCGCGTAGTGTTTACCTCAATCGGATTAAGAGCCGGATTTATTAGTTTTCAGCTTTATTCCTTTATAAGAGCTATAAGTTCTTACTTTTTGCACAATTTTTCCTTAAACCTTTAGCATCTAGGTAACGAGCGTTCTCATAGAAAATGTGTCTTCTGATAACGTTAACATAGAGTATATTATTTTAGAACTTCAAGAGTATTCGACATAAGTTTCAGCTAGATTCATTCACGAGGGAAAGTGATCCTACAAGAGTTCCGTTTTTTCCTTTAGATGTACGGAACCCTAAAAACGAAGCCCACAGTGTTCGAAATTTTGTTTTACAAATTTATTTTCGTATAGGATAAAAAGACATTCGACTCGTAGCGACCTGTACCTGTGTGACGTCATCACACGTCTGCCGCCTGTGCCGGGCGATTAACTAGAAGCTCGCAGAGATGAGTGTCGTAGCCAACGAGCCAGATGATGGTGTTTTCAAGTGCTTACACGACTAGAACTGGATACTTGTTCACTCTATTGGCGTTGGTAAGATAACATATAGCCGTAGTAATATATAATATTTGACTAAGAGAACGTACTCGTGTATGCAGGCGCGTGTGTAATGTATGTACGTATATACGTATAAGCTGAAAGGCTTGATGCGCTGTAACGTGTCCGGTCGTTGGATTCCTTGTAATAACGCGAATGACATTAGGTACATACCAATGACTATACAGTTTCTTTTCGCTCTTTTTATAGAAAGAAATCTACGATGACGAGACTACCGACGCCCATAGACATCCGCATGACATCATGCAAATGCTTTCACCTTCTTTCTCCTCGGTTTGTGAGTAGCCGATGGCACATTGGACGCGACAGTAGAGATGTAACTTTACGGCTGTCTCACGTGTGCTCTTTAATATCTCTGGTCTGCAGCTTTAATTTAAGGATTCGTTCTCCAAAGCATCTGCGACATTTTTCGTGTTTTGCGTCATAATTTTATCTCCAGTTCATTTACCGACAACTTAAACCACACACGAACAGCTCGCAATAGCATTTTTAAAAGTTTTCCAGCTAAGAACTCGAGAATTTTGTTTGCTCGGTGGCTAACTGCGAAACTAACTAACAGTTGCAACTGAACACCAACTAAACAAATAGAGCACCAAATGAAACCAATGATTGTTCGTAAACTACGTTTAGCAAAAACTTTATATTCTCTCTTTAACTGCAAGGAAAGGTTAATTGCTGACTGTATGTTTAAGGAGTTTCGTTATTGCATTGTAGCAGAATCAGAGCGGAGCTAGTCCCATATTCCTTCATTTCTGTATCGATTCAACATATATATCAACAGATACTGCAGATCAGTCAAATCATGAGGCACTCATTTTACTTTTTTTATTGATTTGACGCAAATGAGTCCATACTGTTAGTAAGGTAAACCATGCTGCTAATTCCTGTGTAGTTTGGCGTGAATCGACTGAAACCATTTATTTTAATTCGTCGATATTTTATTCACCAGTGCGGACGGTCTTCGAGTTGGTTTGTTTAAACTAAAATCGCCCTCTCCAAGCGCAACCTGGACATTGCGAGCTGCGTCTGCCGCGTCAGTTCCCTGTCCGAACTCGTAATCAAAAACCTCTCGAATTTTGTAAGTGTCATTACGAATTTTATGAGTCTTTCTTGTCTAAGCTGAATAAAAAACAACTGAAAGACGATAATCGAATGTTGTAGAACTACATAACATAGGTGCACTGTGAGAAAAGTTTTACTTAATGATTACAAAGAATATTAGAATAGATATATATGAATAGGGATGCAAACGAGCAATTGGAGTATTTGTACGCCCTCCTTTCCCCCCACCCCTCCAATAGGCCGCCGGCTACTCACAAACCGCACGAAACGCGACACTGAACACTACCTCATGGCTACCACTACCACTGGCACTACCTCATTCCTAATAATCTTAATTTACAAAACAAAACAAAACTGAACAACACAAAAATACTTACACAAAGAAGATTTTAACATTACGTATAAGCCCCATAATCCCATGATAAAAACTATTGGAAATATGCACAGAAAATGAAATGCTTCAACGCACCATCAAGTTCTATGGGCCAAACAAAATCTGCATCGAAACAATAACCGACCGAAACTACGCGGAGGAGGGCTATTTGAGTAACGAGCTCCCGGATAAGTGAAAACAAAGCCCGGCCGATACCCGGCCATTGTTATCCGGAGAGAGATCAGAGATCCGCAAACAGACAATACCGTCTATAACTGCGGGTAGATCTCACTGCCGGATATGAAGCGGTCATTACGCTTAGCTATTATAAAAATGAGTATGTTTTGATTTACACGTGCGGGTCTGTTGTGTGTATTTTGTAGGTATGTTGCTGTCCGACTGCGTCAGAAAAGAAAAAAGATTAATTTAAATTGAAAGATTATCAACTTTACGTTAATCTTCTGCTACTGATGTTACTGATGTTACCTACTGCAGTTGAACGGGGAATCCAGTCCCTTAGCGAGGATGAAAATTTGTCCTTGTTATAAAGTTACACCATAAACACAAGAGCAAAATTTCATTCGAAATTCGCAAATATTTGCCGCCACTTACGCTAAAGAGTTTGCATACGCAGCGTGTGCAACAGCAGAACAAATCCAACAGTAACATTTGTGTAAGTTTAACTATTAGTAAAGCAATCAATAACTTCAGCCGCCACCTGCTTCCGTACTTTTGCTTGCCGTGAAAGTTTGAACGCCGCTGCGCCGCGGAGACGTCAATAATACATACCTCCATTAGTCTCACGACTGTCTATCTGACGTGCGCGCTGCGGCACAGGGCACGGGATTCAGCAGGACCATGAAGAATTGAGATGAGTAGAAAACTCTCATAACACAAATAAATAAAGGCCTATAACTAGATAATACAACCTCCTTCAAACCATGCTCTGAATCGAACCCACCAACGTTTGGATCGTAATAATGATATAGTAGGGATGTTGCATTTGTGATTGCCGTACCGATTAGTTTATACTATGACTGAAATGTCTATTAGATGCTCCGCTGCTAGTTCATTACTTTATGTAAAGTGCCAACGGCAAAATATCAGCTTTCCCGTCTGTAAATCCTAAAATCTAGACTCAACATTTGTTCAATTATTTTCTAAACAAAAGGCTCAAGGCAGTGTATTATTAGCTACGTGTTATTGTCAGAGTATCTGATGATATTGTAACGACAATATCATTTATGCCTTCTATTTTTGAATATTACACTGGTGTAGTATTAAATAAAATCTCATTTAATTTGCATACGAATTGTGCTGGCCCGGAGGTGCCTCTCGCTGACATTACAGGAACCGCTGCAGAGAGACATGTTGATATGCCATGCAGTTTGTGAGTTTCAGGAGACACATTGATGGCGAATAGGATAGTTGAACAACGCGTCTGTACAGTAGTTATACGGATGTTTATAGCCGTCGGTATCATTAAAAAGGGTCCGTCCGTCTTGTCTTCCGCATTTAGCTACAAAAATGTAGGACATCATATCTAGGATCTTGTCTCATAATAAGAGGTCCACGCGAAGCCGCGTGAAAGCAGTCACATAATTAGGGGTAACAATAAAAAGCGTAGACATTTACACTCCATCAGGCCGCGAAACATCTCGTAATTACAAGCAAATGACGTCACTGAGCCCTTCAGACAGTAGCGCATTGAAACGACTCGACAAAGAGCTGCACTCTGCCTTATTACTGTATACAGGGTGCTCGTTAAGCCGCCAACCTTAATAGGGGGTACTTCGTTACATATTATTCGAGGTTTTAAAAGTTATTAACGTACGAATTAATGTTTTTGTTTTATATATAAAATTATCTATTAATTATATGTGTGTGGCTCTCTCTCTCTCTCTCTGTGTGTGTGTGTGTGTGTGTGTGTGTTTGTGTGTGTGTGTGTGTGTCTGTGTGTGTGTGTGTGTGTGTGT
>JAFELO010004605.1:0-18049 GCA_017140195.1 Eumaeus atala
CGGTCGCCGGGCGGTTCAGATGGCGGTGAACTGCACCGAAACTTCAAAAAAAAAAAAAACTTCTTCTCTTCTCTTCAATTCAGCTTGGTTAGTCACGCACCGCGGTGCGGACAATGGCTTCGGACACACAAAGGCGGGCGAGCACAGTCGAAAGACACGTCTGCTCGCTACCGTGGTTGAGGTCGAAGTCTCTCCATAGATCAAAGTCATCGCCGAGGCCTTTTAACCTACTACGCGCAAGCACACCCCGACGCCAGAGCCAGAGAAAGCGGGCACCATCGGCCACTCTGACCACGATAATAATAATTAAAATTGCTAGTCTAAACACACTCACATCGGGTGCCTTCCTCTCCTTTCTAGGAAAAAGAAGGTGAAGGACAGAAGAAAGGAGTGAAAGGTTTCAACCTCAAAATCTCATAGGAATCTGATGAAATTGTTTTGGGCTTCTCTTCGCTTTCACAGGATAAGTTCAGGACCAAATTAAAAAAGTTTGGAAAATGTGTTTGTCCAAATATAGAATTTTGATATTATCAGTTATATTTATAAAAAAAGGAAGGAAACTATTTTATAGGGTCAGTGATCGTGTTAGAACTCAAATTTGTGGCCTACAAGCGACTAGCCTCGATTTCACGCAAGCAGCATAAATTAACAAAGGTAGGAGAAGAATAGCTTTGAACACAACACATACGAGAATATTAATTGTATTAAATATTATTCAAATCCCAGTATCTTTTAACCACTTGAATCGCAAACCTTCTTTAGATTAATTTATAACTGAAAGGTTACATTGAAAGTACCATATAATTTCTTTTGAAGCTTTTATAGTTATATTATATTATATTATATGGAAACTTCCTTATTATTCTGTAGATATGAAAGAACAAAAAAAATTTATGCTTAAGTTTTCCTCAACACCTTCCTTTTGCCACAATAGATGACGTTGGCGATATGTTGCCGAATACTTGTTTAATTATGCGATAAACTTTTCACAATGGAAACAAGTTCCAGTGGGCTTTATATCGGCTTGTATCTTATCGCAACGAACCATTAATATTCATAGCTGGCCTTTAGCCATTTTTAACACGCAGACTTTTTGGAGCCATAAAATCGTAGCTCCTATATCTACAAGATAAATCTAATGTAATCTTAGCTTACTTATAACATTTTATGTTAGACTTTTAATATTACAAAGAAAATATAAAATATACAGGCCAGGAATGTTTTGTACTAATTAATAATTCGTTGATAAAATTTATAAAGTACTTCACAGCGTGTAAATTATTTATCTAACATTCTTTTTCCCATTATTAAGCAATTTATTTTAATAAAAATATAAAACAAACTTTACATTGCTTAGTCGTCAATTAGAAACATTTATCATGACACAAGTGATTACTTACGCCCACAGACATTCGAACATGTAGACTGTACATGATTTCATGATCAGTTTACCCGACATTAAAGACGACTGGCCGTCAAAAGTGTATGTCTCCAACTACATGGAACACAAAAACCTTCTCTCTCTTTTGAAAACAATATGTTGAATGTTAACAACGTGTGGTCTGGTTTGGAAGAATTTTTGGTAGATTATAAATATGAGCCGAAGTAATACTAGTCATAACAATAGAAAGAGACTTATGTCCAATGGTGGGAGGATAATATTTGGTGATAATATGTGCACTGGCGGGGTGGAGATAAAGAGAACAACGATTTTGTATAACAATTATACGGATGACTATGGGCTTAGGTAATTACCACAAGGTTCCGATTGTATTAGTCCCCCTCTCTTCATCCTTATCTAATCTAGGGGATTTGACAAGGGCCCCAGTTTTTACATGGACCTACTCCCATCTTATCTCTGCAATTCAAAAGGGAAACTAGGCATAATCCTGGATTAGGTCGAACTCGAATACACGAATCCGAGTTTCCTCACAATGTTCTCCTAGTAACGAACCGCACGACCGTTATTAAAAAAACTAACTTTTTATAGAGAAATAACATAAAATCCTTAAATTATGTGTTGCCCAGCACCGACTAACAAAAGGTCCCTCCCGGTGAGAGGTGAGGTCAGCAGGGGATCGCAAAAGGCTTAAGAGTTAATTGGCGATCGTGACCAAAATTACAAGGGTGTTTTAGTGGTAGTGCTGCAACTTTTGATGTATACCCTCATTTAATGTGACTCGTCGATAAGCTTTATTGGATATTGTTTGTTTTCGAGCCCAATTTTAGATGGTCATTTTACGACCGTCATGGAGCAGTTACGAAATTACGAAATGTATTTATAATTGCAAACTGACTTGTAAATAATTGAATGTTAGACTTTTGAATTTAAACCGTATTTGGCGCGTCAGGGAAAAATGATGAGAGTATTTTTTTACTATATGCGTGTACACCGTCACGAAAAACCCTGAAGTTAGACATACTCAACGTTTTACCTTTTATCTTGTTACACCAAAGAAATATATCTTCTAACGCGTTTAAACAAGTAGACACACAGCTGTCTCCATAATACTTGAGTCAAAAACCATTATGATGAGTCTTATGTCTAGTAGAGAATATCTGCTGGATGCCGTTGCTGCTGGTGATGATGATTGTTGTGAGTAAAAACGGGTGAAACAACGACCTTGCTCGAGGGAAACACAATCGCTTAACCGCCTTACGTCTCTTGTACATCACATTAAAATCATCTGACACACATGTGTCCAGCGTGTAAGAAAATAAAACATGTGCCTTAGTAGAAAAATGGTGTCAGAATCGGAAATCGTTGTATTCTAAACTGCACAATTACCGCCTACTTATAGTTTATACCAACACAACCCCGCTGTTTCACTCGCATGACTCCGGTCCAGTCGTAGCGTCATGGCAAACAAACAAACAACTTGCCATTTGTTTACTTAGACGTGCTCGTGACCATATGGTACCGTGGGTCATGTTTCGTTAAGCTGGAACTTGAAATGGGAAAGAGAAACTTTAAGTTTCACTTGCGTAATATCTATCCTAAGTGAAACTTGGAGAGGAGGAGCAAAAGAGTCAACATATCGGATAGTAACTATGCGGGCGTCGGTAGTCGTAAAAAGGCTCTAATTTTTCGTTTGCGCTGTACTATACATATGTGCGCCAATTTTTTTATTTTTTTTAAGGAACACTTACAATTTATTACAATCATTAGTATATTAATAAACATATGTACGTAGACCAAAACTGTGTCCACAGAAAAATATTAAACAAACACAGCTACCACTGAATACAATTAAAAACTAATCCAAAGTAAATTAAATAATAAAAGACAAAAATTAGGAGACTATAAATTAATATACGTGTAGGGTTCAAATAGATATAAAGATTAGTTAAAAGTGGTACACAAATAAAATGATTTTTTAGATTAAAACAAAGATAGTAAATTCAAGAATAAAAAACTACAAAATAGAAATGTTACATGTCAATTCTCTAATCTCTTTTCTAAATAACTTCAACGGGCACCAAAACTGATCAACTGTCTGGAAGTATTTAGTGTATGATGATGTTGCACGTGGTATAAAAGTATTCCTGCTATAAATGGTTTTGGTTTTAGGAATTTCTTATGAGTTTTTATGGCGAGAGCGTGTACGTAGACATTATATGTAAATGCTGTTTAATAGAAATGATGAGTCTATATGATAATTTATAATTTCGTATAAAATTATGTGGTTCCTCTCTAGTCTGCGGAGATACAATGGTCGAGTGTGATGTTCTGTTGAGGAATTCATTAGAATAAATTTACTTTTGCGGTCCATAAATCTCGGTTCAATAATTGGCATCACAAATGATCTATACAAAAGTATGTATGTCGTATAGTAGCTAAATTCCTTCGACACACTCGTAACGAAACCTAGCATTCGGTTAGCCTTAGTGCTATGTATGTGTAACTCAAATGATAGTTTGGAGTCAGTGTGTACATCCAGATCCCTAATTGAAGAAACCCTATCTAAAGTTTCATTTTTTATTTGGCATTTAAACATTATGTGTCTCTTTCTGGTGAAGGTAACAACATGATCCCCACCATGGTTCAAGCGTTGTCGTGGCGGTGGGGCTTAGAAGCCTGGGGTGAACCCAGGCGAAGCCAATTGAACCGAGAGGGATCTTTGCACCCCTCTTATAAGAACTTTATAAAAGGGCTTAAAGATCAGGAGGCGGAATCGCTCTCGTTACCCCTCTTATAAAAAGAAGGGACCTAAGAGCAACAGAAGGCGGCGCTTTTGCGCACGGGGCAAGGGGCGAGGTTGGGAACCTCACCCCATTGAACTGTCCCAAAGACGGTGGGGTTGTCCTGTAGTGCTGGACAAATCCCGTCTGTGGAGGTGGAGTTGGTCCGCGGCGGTGGACTCAGCCCAGCACACCCTCGCGGTGTGCCCGAGATTTGCGTCGCTGCGTCCCTATCTGACATCAGTTGTCGGAGGGGACCTGTCAAAGTCGAGCATTATCGTCGCGATGCTCGGCAGCGACAAGTCCTATCAGTGTCGGGCCGGGATGGGAACGCGGTCTACTCCATAAAGACACGGCTTCGTGGGGACTGGTTATAAAGTAGCCGGACAGTCCCCAAGGAGGTGAAGTATGGCCTTTTCACCGAGGCCAGCCTGTCGCTGGAGGGGGCCCGTCGCCTGCAGATCCGGGACCATCCACTAATAGCGGCTGAAGGCTCTCGTAGGGATTCAGTTGGTATTGTTAGCCAATTGCCGAGTCCAACATAGTTATAGGAGTCTACCCGGGCGCCCAGGTATCATGCGTCAATGCATTTCCCTTCGTCAACAAAAAAAAGGTGAAGTCAGCCCCCTAAGGAGGTCCCTTAGCCGTCGAGGTGCTCTGATGATTGTTCTTCCGGGGTACCTCACCAAGGGTGCCACTGATGGCATTCGCGGTGTTTTTTGTGGGTATTCGGCACTATCATGTGCCGCGAGTCCCACACATCACTGGACCCCACCCAGGGCTGGTGAAGGCGCGTAAATGCCTTTCCCCGCGTCAACAAAATAGGTAACAACATGATACTTATTTAAATTCAATTTCTGAAGGTTTATGTCACAGTACACGCATATTTTATTTAAATCCTGTTGTAAAAGAGAACAGTCGTCTTCAGATTTAAAAATGGAAGACAGCTTCATATCATCCGCATAGAGTTAGATCATTAGAATTCGCAAGATTAGATATTATGTCATTTATATAAAAAATAAATAATAAGGGCCGTAAGTGTGACCCTTATGGTACTCCAGATGTTATAGGCACATAAGAGGAACAATACCCTTTAACAGTAACTGCTTGACTTTTTTGGCGAAGGTAAGAATCACAAGGCTTGACTTGATATTTATTTCGTAATTAAGCAGGAAACTTTTATAAAAAGTTGCCTGAATATATTTCTGGCGTTTCCGAAGTAAACGAAAAGAACCATAATAGGATATTCTGCCATAGACTTTCCATTTTTATGGTATTTAAATTTCTCTTTTATTATTTCAATCAAAGATTTTGAGAACCACATTGGGTAATGACAACTTTGTTTTAAGTTTTTGAGTGGTACATATTCAATAGTAACTTGTTCTAAAATGTTGTAGAATATATCAATAGCGAGGTTAATATACTGGCTATCATACATAGGCTGCCAATCAATAATACTTAGTGCCTCATTTACATCCTGGTAATTAGCCTAATGGAAGAGGCGCATCTGCCTCGGCTGCGATGTCCACCCGTGTGTAGATGAGTGAGGACTTTTATTTCTAACGCAGGATGGTGAAGATCTTCAGATACCAGAGGGTCCTTACTGTGAATGGTCTGATAACTAAGGTTACTCAAAACTAGATCTAATATTACAATAAAACTACTTTTACGGTTTTATCATAGTTTTATTGGCTAACATTCGCGTAAACTTAAGACATCAATTGATCTAAGATCCTGTTATTATTATTGAAGATACCATTATATTGATTATAATTGTTGTAACTTATAGGAGATATGAGAGCATCAATAAGCTTGTCATTATTGTTATTTTCATCCAATGTAACTGAAGAGGAGTCAGTCTATTGCCAAAGTGCATGGGAAATGTTAAGATCGCCCAATATTAAGAAGTCATAGGAAGAATTATCTGTGGCGGCGTTAGAGACTTTTTCATAAAGTTCACACATAACATCATATTGGTCAGTGTGGTGAGGGAAATAGCAACAGTAAACGTACATAATTTTTTTATCAAATTTCCAAAATGACCTCAAGTAAGTTTTTGCGAACTGTTATGAAAACGCCACACCCCCAGAGTAACACCGCATTGATCATAGTCTCGTTATATCCCAACAAGCACAGAAAAAATACAAATAGTGCTTATTTGTATTTTTTCTGTGCTTGTTTAGCGGGGAATAAGAGTTATTGTAAGAGGTAGTGTCATGCTGCATAGGAGGAGCTATTGCCCTGAATGGTGCATGACACTACATCCACCTATGCAATGGAATTGGGCCAGCACGACCGGGGAGGTACCTCTCCCTCACTTGGTACCACGGTAAAGTGACACCTACGGTGTCACGTTTCGTGCTGTTTGTGAGTAGCCGGTGGCCCATGGTGGTGAGAGGTGAAAAAGAGGGCAATGCATCCGCGTAATTATGCTGATGTTCATGGGCTACGGTAGTCGTTGAAACGCCCCGATTTCTCGTTTGTCCCCCTACACAACAAAAGTATGCAACTTCGGGAATCGAAAGCAGGGATCTCGGTCAATAAAGACAAGATTGCCTTTACGCTGTTCCACCATTTGAGTTCCGAATATTGCACAGTCATATCGATTACCAAGATACCTGCATATCGTAATCTCAGCGTACTTTCAGTATGGACATGACATAGCGCGACATCTCGAACACCTAAGTTATGTTCTGGGTTACCCAACTGAAAACCCTATAATGATTGGCGTAGAGAGCAAGGCGTATTCACCACTCTGGTTTTGTGAACGTCGTCAATACACATGGCGAGGGCGAGACACAGAGTACGGGAACACCCAAATGGAGGGCTGCATATTGAGCAGAGGTCTATTCATTCACTACAAGCAAGGCCAACCTCCAACGTTCAACGGAATAAATAGTTACTCTAATGTGGATCTGACACTCACAACAAGAGGAGTACCGATACAGAGTGGCGCGTACACGAAGGTGTAAGCTTAAGTGACCGTCAGCTAATTACATATCAGGTGTGTAGCAGCGTATCAAGACCGATGTTGACAGAAGAATCATCCTTTAGCCTTTCGCGAGAGAGGTGTAGATTGGGCCTACTTTCGATCGAAGCTATGTTTGCGAATGCGTAGACTCCAGGAAACAGCAAATGAACTTGCCAAACAGTTTAGTGAAATCCTAACGCAAACTGCCAAAAGAAACTTCGGATATCGCAAGGATGGGGGGTTCGGGGGCTGCGACTCTGGAAAATCAAGTCAAGTCAAGGCCGCACGACGATGTTGGCAAAACTCGAGACGAGGAAATTCCACAGGCGATATTTCACTGCATGAAGCCCTACGTGTAGCCAAACAAGAATACAAAGTGGCCATGAAGGACGCTGAAATTAAATATTTTAGAGATATGAAAATCCTTGGGGTTTGGCATACCGAGCCGCAACTAGTAGATCTCGTCTTCCGAAGAAATTCACTTACGGCGGACAACTCCAAGAAGGTTATTCTGACAACATCGAAACTGCTATACATCCGCTCCTTTACTCCATATGCCCATGATACATCAGAAACTGACAACGACTATCATCGACAAGTGCGAGTTGCGGCTGCGTGCTCTCCTTCCGGTAGGGATTCAGATGCTCCTTCCCGCAATGCAGACGATCACATTATTAGGAGATTATCGAATGCAAGTCCCGGATTAGACGGATCACTCGAAAGATTATCAGGAACACCTGGACGGCTTCTTTCGGTGAAATGATGCTGATGAATATAGCGTGTATAAAGGAAGGTATCTTTCCAAATATCTGGAAGGTAGGTTCATTGATAGTGCTGCAAGAGGCAAATGACAAGTCTTTAACAGATCCGAAGGTCTACCGCCCGTTTGCTGCCAATTCTAGGAAAATTTTTAGAGCGCCTCATAATTATTTGCGCTCCCTGTTTGCATCGTGGTATTTCTGAGGCACCGTCGCGCGCTGTTATCAAACCTTGTGTTCCACAATCTTGAACAGTATATCGGATTGGGGCACCCGTAATAGGCTAACATTTTCCGCAGCCAAGTCCCAGACTATGACAAGTAAGGGTGGTTTTAAAAGCGGACCGACCATTAGGATGAATGGATCGATCGCGAGTGTATCTGTGACTAAGGTGCTTGGGGTACACATAGACGATGCTAGATCCCTTGCACTGCATGCGGATTTGATGGGCGAGAACGCCGCCAGCTCTTTTGGGAAGGTCTCACGCGTGTCTCTACCTCCTCGTGGGGTGTGAAGTACCGGACATTTAGATTCCTGTACCACGGATCCTATGTCACAATCCTGACATATGCTGCAGCGCTTTGGTGTCAACGTTCTCACTTGTGTGTTGTACTTAGTGCTTTATTACGCACCCATAGACCAGCTTTAATTTTATTGACGCAGGCCTACAGGTCATGCAGCAGTGCGGCGCCACCAGTATTGGCCAGTGTTCTGCCTGCCGATCTGGAGGTTCTTCGAGCGGGACGTGTGCAGGAGTGCGTGGGGCTCAAAGGCAAGGAGCGTAAGAAAAAGAAAAGCGCTATAGCGGACGATGTCCTCTCTACTTGGCAGTCACGCTGGGCCGCATGTACCGACGGGAGGGAGCTGTACTGCTTTTTTCCAGAACTTACAACGCGTCTGGCATATCAATGGGTGGAACCTCAGTACGTTATTTCACAGATACTAACAGGGCACGGGTACTTTAGACGTCGCCTGCACAGTTATGTGACCTGCCATCATGTCCTTGCGGTCATGAAGCTGAAACCAGATACCATGTACTGTGGGAATGTGACTTGTACAAAAACGAACATGATGTCAAGTTGGACGGCATCGAACGGAAGACAGTGGGCCCAGTCGCCCTACCACCAGGATTCGGTCGCAACGGAAAAGAGTTTTAGGCAATTGAAGACACATACATGGCATGCGAAGAGGAAGGATAGGTAACGACATAGCTGCATCGATAACCAGGACTGACGAGGCTGATGACAACTTCTATCTTTGTTGTGTCAGGGCCCAGAAAGTGAAGAGTGAAATAACGAGAGGGCACTTAAATAATGTGCAGGGAGTTAAGAATTGCACGTTGGGGAACAGATCCGGTGAGTAAACCCTCGTGCATCTCCCATGGTTCGCTCCATATACCGAGAGGTGGGTAGAAGCATGGGCGGAGGTGGGAGGGTGTCCCCCTATACTGTAAAAATAGTTAGGTTTTGCGATTATATTGGATTTGGTAAACCATAAATCCTACATTTTTCCTTACTCCCGTTATTCTGCAAACTTTCGTCGCATAATAAAAGAAACGAAACGGTTGACACTGCGCTTTCAAACTGTTCAAGATTTAATCTCAACAAATATTAATGTGATTTTAATGCATCCAATTTTAACTTCAGTCTTGGATATAAGTTCGAAAGTCCAGCGTGAAACTTTTATATGGGCAGAAAATTTAACTTGGCCCAGCTTGAGGTAGTTGAAAATGATTTAAACCATGCCATTATGTCCAGGCTTTCTGTTCGTTTTATTATCTATTTTTGTTTTACCGCCACACCGCCCCGGCATTGCATGGTGTCTAATTATGTGGCTTTTGTTATACAGGGATAATTTAGCTATATAATAGTGAATGTATTCTTGAATTTATGAGTTTATGCATTATAAACGTCCAAAGATGCTAAAATAGAAATGTTTCCTCTTCTCAATATTGGTTACCACAATGAGATCTACATCTTTTTGGAGCTCTACACTTCTTTATCCTACCAGATCATTATTTTCTACTACTTTGTGAGTGGCAATCAAGATTGCCATCTTCTATTAGGATAAAGTATTTTTTCATTTTGATTGAATAAAAATAAAGTATATAGCATAAAACAAGAGTATTTATTTATTGTTCCTGATATTTTGATCGCTCTTTAATTCTACGCATAACCAGCAATAAGCTAGGGATAATGTTTTACTTAAATGAAGTATTTTTGTTTACTTTAATAGTACGATAGTGCGCATTCATGAAAGCGAGGACAAGACTCAACGAGCCAAATATAAATGTAGATAAAGGATACATACCTAAGTTTTTTCCTTATGGTAAACGCGCAGTCGTAGCTCCTTTGGTTATTACCGACGCTCATTGGCATCCCCGTAATTTTATATAGATGCGTTGCCCTCTTTCCCTCCAGTTGGAAAATGTCCAGCCGCACGAAACGCGACGTATCATGCGAGTATGAGCTACCTTCCCGGGCGTGTTGCACGATTCGGCTGCAATGCAGCAACACTTCATACAAAAATTGTCTGACTTCGCTCACAGTAAAAGTGCTGGTGTCAGACATAAGGGGCGTTAATACTTGCGCAAATCTCTGCCTGCGGTCTGCGGACGATAAGAGCCAGTCCCCAGAGGAACTACCAAGAGGCGTGGTCTCTGAGAAGTCAACGTTAAACGATTTTGTTGGTAAAATGTCAAATGCCTATTGTGTACTTTTATATATGAATTTTCTTTAGAACCTTTGGGGTTGTCAGCTCGATGATACGACATTGCTCTGTGACAAACAGAAGACGCCACGTTAGCCTAGTCCTTTGATAAGTACTACAAAACGGATTAATATATAAAGGATTTTTATATATTTAAGAAACCTTATATATTTAAGATTTTTCTTATAGAAGTATATATGATACACATACAATCATCCATGGCCTAGGAGGGATTCGAAACCGCGACCTCAGGCGTAACATGCGAACTAACCGCTGCGTTACCGACTGAGCGAGCCGGTCGTCAAACTATTGTACTGAGTATGTGAAGAGTAAAATTAAATGTCCAAAGAATAACTTAAATTCTGTTAAAATTTATGGGGTTATCTCAAACTAAGATCTGTAGAGATGAACCATCCAATTCGATCCACTTAAAAAAGAAAATAATGTTGATTTAAAGAAAACACTTTCACGGCTACTTACGCTTATTACATACCACATTATTTCTATTGTAATGTATTGCCTTATTTACCTCTTCCCCCTCTACCACACCGCCACTAAAAAACTGTCAATTTACAGCAGGTGTGGCTCATATCAAAGCCGGTCGTCAAAAGATTGTTGGAGAAGTGCAGAATGCTAATATTTTCATATTACTTTATTTCAATAATCGGTCGCGTCTGCGTTGTAACGGTGCGGGTGTCGCCTGTTAAGACCGTTAGCCGCGTGGGATCCTGGGTTCGATCCCCGGGTCGCGTAACTATTATTAAATGTTTCTCACAATATTCTGACTACGCAATACATTGTCCGGGATTGGAATGTGCCCGAAGTGGCCATAGGCTTGCCACTTATGACATCATGGGCTTCAGTACCTTTGCTGATCGTAGGTGTTCTAGCATCTATCTACTGTACTTACGAGTTGTGGATGTAGCACACCTCTGCCTACCTCATCGGGGATGACAGGCAATATAATATTAGTATGTACGATTGTAACAATGATGGAATTTCGATCGAAAATCGAGACTGAAATTCGAACATTTTTATTTAGATTTTTTAGATTGAATCATTGACATCATAGTGTTCTCTCTTAAGTCTCTTTTCGGATTTCGAACGTGTTTGCATTCAATTGCATACACATATCCTTTTCGGTCCCTCGACCGAAAAGGGTACATACCCTGGGTTACGTACACATGTATGGAATTAAAATATGCCATATTAATAAATAACTAGCTTCGAATATAATAATTTTATATTAATAAATATAATAATAATTTTATCATGATGGCTATGTCTCATCTGCGATCGTAGTCAACAGTAGGCGGTCGCGCGCTCTTTCGATCCTATACCTAGTCTCGTCGCCCGACGAGATGGGATATTCGACGTAGAGAATTGTATTTATCTTTACATTCACACATACTGGTCACTCCGAAAATAAAACATTTTCTCTACAATGCAACTATAAAAACAGCATTCCATTCAATCTAATACATTTTTTGTTAGTGGATGTACAAACACAAAGATATAAAATCATTATAATAAGCAGCCAGTAAACGTCCGGTGGAAAGACGAGGAGGCCGGGAGATGCAGGCTGCATGAAAAGAGGGCCCACAGGTCTACAGAGGCCTCCCCTCGAGAGCGCCACGAGTCACGGTCACAAGATGTTTACATCCAACGGCTTGTCGTGATCTTAACGGGGCTATCTGTGCACCGGATGGACGACCGTCGGACACTTTACGTTCCACTATACGGATTCGTCACTCGAGACTCTTCCATCCCCAGTGGTTGCAGGTTCTGCGAGTAGAAGATGTAAGGAGCAAGTAGTGCCATGTATTGTGCATGACACTACATCCTCCTACGCTACGGAATTGGGCCGGCACGACCTTTCGCTTACTTGATACAGCGTGAAGTAACAGCGTCGCTGTCGCGTTTGGTGCGTTTTGAGTGTAGCCGGTGGCCCCTTGGGGGTGGGGATGATAGGAGGACAACGCATCTGCGTAGCAATCATCCATGGACGTCGATAGTCGTCAAAAGGGTCCGGTTTCTCGTTTGTCCACTTATGCTATATAAAAAAGAGCAGACCGGCCTGCACACTGTGATTTCAGCTGACATCTGAGCTAACTCGGTTAGTCTTGTTCTCTATTCGGGGTTTTTCCTTACTATACCTACTGCTTCCAACTCCTAAAAATGATTTGCGAACAAAATATAAGCCTAATACATTAATAGTTTCATACACTTGATTTGTAAAAATAACAAGATACAAGATTTCATACTGAATTGTCATTCTAAAGCATCCGTGAGTGAACTACGTGAACATATCTCTTTTTTTTTTTTTTAACAAAACAGGTTCTATTTGAAAGAGGTGCATAATTTAAACATATTCTTTTGCAAAGACAACCTTACATGCATAATATTTTTTTTCGGAGGAACCTAATACTGGTTGGCGGCGCTAGTCCAGCCTCATCAGTTCGACTGACTGCGAAGACTTTTTGTCTTCAGGTTTAGGGAGACGATAGAGGGACAGACCCCCCCTCTTTACCCGCAGATGTGAAGAGATGAACCGGGTTGAGTGTGGGCGTACCCTATAGTAATTATTTTTGGGACCTAAAAGGGGGAAGCGGTCCCCCTCTCCACTCTAGTGGGACGGCGCGCGCACGATGCCGTTTTAGTTGCGGTGTCGTGGATAAGGATAATTGAGCTCGTTTAATGTTTGGCTTATCTGAGGAGGCCGGCCCCCTCTCCCCCCCCCCTCTGACGGAGGGGGTCGATTTGTGCCACAAATCGGCAAAAGCCGTATTCTTATTTATTATTAGAGCTCTCTAAAGTCGCGTTACTTCATTTCTATTAATCTAAGACATGCATAATTTGACATGTGCACATTTTTTATACCGGCGGTTTTGAGACGCTGATTGAGTATTTTATTACTTTTGTAAACCAAACGTTTGTTTAATAGCATAGGGGACAAAAGAGAAAAACGAGTATTTTCCCTACTGCCCACGTCCATTGATATCCTCATAAGTAATTTCATATACATACTTTGTCCTCCGTTCCTTCTCCCCTCCAAATCATACACTTAAAATATATAGAATCACCTGCATCCATAATTGACCATTTAACGATGCGCGCGAATGTTGTTGTGTTTGTTTAGTACATCAAAGGCCCGGTTTGTTTTAAACTGTATTAGTTATACTTTTGTTTGTGAAGCGATGCGTTCGACAGCTGTACAAATAGACAATTGTTGGTAATATTTTTTTAACTTTTTTATTCTTTCGGCATCAAAGTGTGATGATCTATTATGTGTGAGAGAGAGAGCGTTTGTTTATTCATACAGTTTGTGTATGTACACATATTGGAAGACTTCAAAAAAGATACTCTAGATTGTACAAAAAAAAAAAAAAAAAATTTACTGCGAATGATAATTTTTGTTATTGCAAACAAGAACCACTGGATATGGGGGACCGAGACCCCTCTTTTACATTAAAGTTAAGTTTCTAACTTGGTTTGTTTGTAGGAAGTAATCTTCGAAAATATAGATTAGATTATATGAATCTTTCATTTATAGAAAGCAAGACTACTATCTATATATTTTAAGGACACTATTTATTTTTTGTAAATAATGCTCAACGAAGTATTCGGAACAAATTATAGGGCACCTTGTCTTATTATATGACAAAATCCCCAAAATCTGTATATGATCAATCTTATCAAAATCTACTGAACGGATTTTAATGCGGTTCACCCATTGATATGGTGATTCCCGAGAAACTTTATAGGTTATAATTTATTCACGGGAAAAACCGGGATCGGGAACCGGAAGGATCACTAGTATAAAATAAAAAGAAGTTATGTTATAAATATCGAGTATTTGTTATTTCTATATTTCTATACTAATATATAAAGACGAAATATTTGAATGTTTGTTTGTTTGCATCCAATAGGCTTCGATACTGCTAGACCGATACAATTTTTTTGTACCATTAGAATATTATATTATTTGTGATGAGAATGTATGTATATAGCACTTTCTAAAATGTTTTAGCCATTCGATAACGTAAACTAAGTTGTGAAAGAAATATCAAAATAATATTAACGACAACTAGCTATCCTGACAGACGTCGTTCTGAAATGATTTTAATTTTTTGTCAATATCATGACATTGAACAGTTTTATCGACGATTTTTTGTCATATTTCGTGAAATATCCGTGCGTATCCGCCATGGGCGGCTAATTCCTTACATGCTTAATCACGAAAGAGATTGAATTATAAAACTCCTTGATTAAGTTCTATAAGATACGGAACCACGAGAAATAACAGTGCTATCATATTTAAATAGTAAGAAAACTACGGTAAAGTTTTGACAATTCCAATGTCTTTATTTAATTTAAAAGCTAAGTCGGGACAATGAATTAACTCAATTATAAAGTTAAATATAATTTAGTGAGGGACTTAAACATTGAATTCGTACTTTGAGGAAAATTTGATAATTTACGTGAGACATTTTCGTGAATGATAGACGTATACACTGTAGTTGTTACAGTAAAAAAAATATATTAAGTATCTTCGAAAAGAGAACAAACGGACTAATATCGCATAGTATGGTCACGTCAAAGGGCACTAGGCTCTTAACGACAAAGAGGCTTCAGCTAGCTGGTTGTTTGGTGTCCCATCTGTTTCATAGTGACAGTAAAATAGACGGGAGCACAGGTCGGCGCTCGCGCCGAGTGATGGCGATACCATCAATTCGATCGGCGACAGGCAGCAGTGGCGCCGGTACGAAACCTAAACTGCGATTGCAAATCCGCCTGCTCAGCGTGGCAATTATGAGCATTAACCTCAAATGGATGACAGGAGTAGAATTTGGCCTCTAGTTCCCGGTAGTTCCACTAGTCCTGGCCACGGTAGCAGCTACGGTAACGGTGGCTAAGAATGTCCGGGGTCAAGGGGTGCTAAAAACGATGGACTTATTCACTCCTCGTGAATAAGTCCATCGTATGCAACATTGCCGAAATCTCTAGTATGTTGGATAGGGTGGCGTATCTCATACTTGAACTCAATAAAAGGTATTGCTCTAAAATTGACGGAAGTATACGCACTAACCTCGACATACGCACTAACATGACGACGTGGAGACAACCTATGAGGATGTCTCAAAAGCCTTACATAACACCTGTAAGGCTCGCTTTAATGTTGTTATGGGGGAGTGTGATGCCCAGGTGGGAGTACGAAATGGTGTCGAATTGAGTCTGGGACCATATGGAGTCGGAAGTCAAAATCGCAGGGAAAATGCTGGTAAATTTCCTCTAGAAGGAGGGCCTGTTCTTAATGAATTCCTGTTTTAAGAAGAAGCCCAGTAGGAAGTGGACATGGCAAAGCCCTGTTACTCTGCAAGGAACGAGATTTTCTTTATTATGCCGGATTGGAAGCATATATTTAGGGATGTCTCTGTGATCAATAGGTTTAAAACCGGAAGTGATCACCGATTGGTTAGAGGCTCTCTGAATATAGCCTTACGACGTGACCGTGTCCAATTAGCACAGTCAACACTCCGACCCAACTTCCGACTAAACATTCCGACAAATTCCAACTGGAATTAAAAAACCGGTTCGATGCCCTAGATGTCGGACACTACAATGGAAATTGACGTGGCCATGAGTGGCGTGATTGATTACATGCGGGACGTGGGTAAAGGATATTCTAGGTGTAAGTATACGAGTAGGAAAGCTGAACTCTCAGATAAGACGCTTGGACTTATGAGGGAACGCAGAGCACACGAACTCGTTACGTCTGCCGATGTCAGGCTTCTTTCGAAGCGAATCTGCATATTAATACACCGAGACCTTCACAGCTCACGCAATGGGTTATCGAAGCAATTGATCAGCATCAAGTCATCTGACAAAGCTTAGGGCTGATTCTTTCTTCTGGGTTATCGTTTCTTCAAAGCCTGGGATGTTATCTGGGATCGAAGGTTTCTACAGCAAGTTGTATACGTGGCTCGCTCCTCATCCCGATATCCCCAACAACGATGCGCGTGCAAGTCTTTATTTCTTAAGAAGGGTGACAAATCACTTCTTCAATATTACAGACCAATTTCCCTTCTTGGCCATATCTCCAAGTTGTTCTCTCTCGAGACTCTCGTCTTGACGAATCGTCTCACCGCAGAGCTTTACGAATTCTAGACACCGGAGCAGAGGTACCAGAGCATAAGGTAAGTTGTACAACAATGTGGTGGTCACCGTAGTGCTCGCGAACGTGTAGTTGTTGTTTCGTCTCAGTCGATGACGCTCTGCCCCCTTATCAATGCCACTATTGTTGTTGCCCATAAATTTGTGGGATATGTTAATAAAAAGGTACTTGTTTTATTAAATAATATCGATGAGAATCTATTTATGAGTACCCTACTGCAGTGATGGAAACAACTCAACCTGTATACATATATTATACAAATAGTTTTCAAATTTCACTCTTGTGTTTTGGCGTGTTCATTGATATTTCCTAAACGTATGATCCTATTTAAATTGTAACGTTATTTGTGGCGTATCTTTACTTTGATAACAATTGTGTCGTAACTTTTGTTAATAACAGAACTAATGTTATCGAAGAAGATAGTTGGGAGTGTTAAACATTTTGTCCCTTTAAAAAACATTACGTTTATTTCTTAACCAAGTATTGGTGAGTTAAATAGTCTTACATGATTGTGATGCGAAAGGTGTGCAAGAGATTAAAGCGACGTCAGCGCTGAAAGCTCAACGCTGGTGTTATGGTATAATCAGCAAGTGACCGATTTCTTTTCAATGCATGGTCCGTAATTCAGCAATATCCGTAGCCTACATAAGAGCGAAATACCAGTCAATGATTTATAACAATACTTCAGAAACTGTAATACCTACAAACTTGAAATTTACCATGAGACCTACATTTAAACCAGTTTTAGGTAACAGATAGGTTACTTTCCTCCAGACGTACGCTAAGAATGAATTTTACGAAACTCGAAACTAACGGTGCGTTTTTGGGGGTGGTATACCGCGAGGGGTTGCTAGTATTCCATTAAGTTGTAAGGGGTAGTGCCATAGGCTGCATAGGAGGAGGTGGTACCATGTATGGTGCATGAAATTACATCCTCCTATGCCACAAAATTGGGCCGGAACCACCGGGAAGATACTTCTCGCTCACTTGATACCGCCGTAAAGCGACAACTACGGTGTCGCGATTCGTGCGGTTTGAAAGGCTCCGAGTGCTTGTTTGTTACCCTATGCTATAAAAAGCCAGTAGCTAACAGTAGTAGGAAGGCAGGTGGAAAAATATGCTCCTATTTTGAATTCTCGGTAGGGTAATTCCTGGATTTTAGCCGAATCCGGCTGGTTCCGGGTGGAGGCGCCTCTCGCTATATATTTATAATGTCCTGTGAACCGTTTTCGGTTATGATGAACCACCATGGGG
>JAFELO010004634.1:0-15014 GCA_017140195.1 Eumaeus atala
GATGTCATAGCTCCATGTAGGTTAGGCCACGAACTTTTAGATCCACCCTCGTAGTTGTGGGCATTTGGCCGACATGTACGACGTGTCGGTTACGGGTAGAAGAACAGTGATCGGCAAACGATATAATTTTACAATGATACTTAATTCGATTGCTTGCAGTTAACAATTATTAGTGAGTATTATAATTGTTGAAGATAGACGAGACCGGAGTTCCAGCGTCCGCACTCGAGCGCAATACCGTGGTCTCTTTACCTGGCTTCCCACAAGTACAACGTGTTGCGGCATAGAGCCACTCCTCTTGTCTATTATTTACTTAATCGAGAAAACATTATTCTACATTGATAAATCGGATCACAAGCAAATAATCGAATCGAGTTTAGTAAATAATTTGAAACCATAACCAACTAAGCACTTTTACAAACTTTATTGTAATGAGTAACATTCACATGAATTTAAGACATCTATAAATAAATATTGTTACTTTCCGCAAACGAGTAAGTTTTGCTAAGAGGTTGGAGGAGGCGAGTTAAGGCGTTACGTCTTGCTGCATTGTACCGAATCCGACAGACGAAGACAGACAAATCTCTCGTTGTCGCGGTAGGGAAAATGAGGAACCTCCTTTTCCCTACCGTTATAAATAAATATTATGCAAACGAGTATTCGCGTCACCTCATAGTGTCTACCGGCGCACATATAATTCAACAGTTGTGCAGAACCGTGTTCTATACACCCTAGGACCATTTGTAGATCTCGCTAACCACACAAAGCACGACAAGGTAGCCGTCACTGTAGGTATTCATCTGTCTATTATTATAGCAATAGAGATGTATATGCTACCTATAGCGTAAAATTTTTGTCGTAGGTAGCATCGATTGTTTATAGTCCAGGTTAATTTGTGGTCGCGGAGCGGGAGGAATTTCGTACATTTGTCCCACTCGTACCCGTGTAAGTGTAATGGGTTTCGCACGCACAATTACAAATACAAGGTTAACGTACGAAGTTCCTTATGTTTGACGACTTTAATGAGAGATACATAGATGGATTTATCTTCATAGATAAAGTTACTGTTTATAATGGATGATGAATAAAGATTTTTTGGTGCCATCCGACGCCCACAGATATCTGTACGAGTATTATGCGTTGCTCTTCACCCTTCTTACAAACCGCTCGAGACATTGTAACACTATAAAATAGTGTAAAGTTGCTGTGGCTATGCAGTCGTGTCTTATGTGGTTTGTGAGTAGCCGGTGGGCCATGGGGTGGATGAAGTGAAGAAGGGCAATGCCTCCGCAAATGCGGATGCTAATGGTCGTTAGTAATCAACAAATGTCTCCGATTATCCCTCGGGGCTATGAAAACACTACATTAGCAACACTTCAGTGTCTGGCCCAGACGTAAGCAGGAATTAACTCAGCGGGTCTACGTTTTTACTAATTGTTTTTCACAGGAACTTTACATCGTCCTGGGAAGATACGGAAACATTAAATGACGATTTACACTAAACGCCAAATGATATTTTACCACAAACCCCCACACGCTGATCTAATGTCTCAGCAATGCCTCATACGTACCTCATGCATGCCTCATGGAACCTGAAGTAAGCACCTACCCCAAATTTTCAGCAAGAGCAAATAAAAAAATATACATAATTTCTCGTTTCGTGCGGTTTGTCAGTAACCGGTGGCCCATTAGAGATTTGTCCTCAAAGAGATGGTAAGGCAACGCATCGGCCTAGTAATTATGCGGATGTTCATGGAGTCGTTAAAAGGCTCCGATTGGTCGTTTGCTCTATACCATATACAAACAAATGTCAATTTAATAAACTGTGCCGTAAGGGCTGAAACGGCAGTGGATTGAATTTTTTAATAAAAACAAATATTGATCATAGAATAAACTAAAGAAATATGTGAAGCTTTTTGTGCATAATTGTCAGCTATTTTAACGTTTAAAAAAATTTATAATACCTCAAAGGTATTGACAAAATTCCATAAAAAAAAATGTATCGTTACTCTTATTATATTCTTAGATTATCACTAAAGGATGTTTAAATTAGGCACAAAGTTATTGAAAAAAAAAAAAAACTTGGGATGTCTCTAGAAAAATATTTTTAAGTACTTAAATAAGATGTGGTTTAACGTGTTAACTCTTTATAAATAAGTTCAATTATTTAACCATATAGATATTATGAAGGTTAATGCTTATAATTGCCACGCTGAGCAGGCGGATTGGCAATCACAGATTAGGTTTCGGACCGGCGCCACTGCTGCCAGTCGCCGATCGGAATGATGACATCGCCATCACCGCGAGCGCGAGCGCCGTCCGGTGCTCCCGTCTACTATACTGTCACTATGAAACAAACGGGACACCAAGCAACCAGCTCGCTGCAGCCTCTTTGTTGTTAAGAGACTAGTCCGGGATGGATGCGAGTAGCATCAGATCGGTCGTCTTGGCGTTCATTGAGAGAGGTCTATGCCCAGCAGTGGACAAATAGAGGCTGATAATGAATATGATGATAGATATTATTTGTGGGGAAGTAAGGTAATGATTATTTACTCCAGCCTGTAAACGATTTTTTTTAAATCACGAGTGGGGGGACTACATTTAGCTCATAAAATAAACCGGTGTTAAGCTATGGCTATACTGTCGCGTCTCGTGTAGTTTATAAGAGCCCGGTGGCTCATTGAGGGAATAAATTTAAGAAGAGCAAACGTTATGGGTGTCGATAGTCATGAAAGTTTTCTACTGGTCGTTCTGCACCCATTATGCCATAAAAAATAATCAAAAATCGTGCCTATATTATGACAGATAGGGTCTCTCCTCCATTTTCTGCTGAGGTTAACTGTAGGCCCAGTTCTTCTCTATTTAATTGTGTATATTTATATATATATTATATTTAAATGTGTATTTTCTTTGTAGGGTAGATATTTGTGGACAATCTATGTCAAGATTTATATTTTAAAATATATCATATCAGGCTTATTGTGATCATAAAAAATTGCTCCGTCAAATTATCTATTTCAGAGGAACTACAATATATTATAATATATAATTATAATATATTGAAATATATACTCACTTGTTGTATATCAATGTATAGATACGATTTAACATTGGAATTTTAAAGTCATTTTATGTAGTGAATTTTAAAGTAAAGTCATTTTATGTAGTGAAGTTTAAAGTGTCTAAGACTACCATAAGAAAGAACATAAGTATTTTGTATGCTATTTTTAATTATTCTCATGTCTGATGACTTTCGTTGAAAGATTATGGTGTATTTTTTTACAACTTTGTCTATTTCTATTATGTGTAACATAGAAACACTATATTAGAACGATACTGAACTATCTCTTGTACATACGTTTTGGATCTAGATTGTTATATGACTTATTCAATTTATATGCTGAAGAATATTCAATGTATTCAAAGTTAGTCTTAAGATTAGGTTATTTAAAAAAAAAACACATTTTAGAACTTGTCAATGTTTAAAGATAATGTTATCTTAATTATACAAATTTATGTGTATAGATATTTATATTTATAAAAAATATTATTCCAAGTATATTTACTTTAAGATAGATATGTATTTTATAAAATATGTTACAAATGATTGTAAGTATGTTTTGGACAATGACAATATATCCCCGCCAACGCAAGAAAACGTAGGCTTATTTTCTTTTCTTTAAAAAGAAGAGAATGAATGAGAAAAGGGTGACATACATAAACATCAGCATAACCAAACGATAATATATATATATAATTGAAATTACCAAAAACGAGTCGAATTTAATACTAGTTACGTTAAATGTTTGGGCAAAAAATCTTTTATGTTCTCATTATAACAGTACCGAGATATTCTGCTCATCTTTATGCGCACAAAAAAGTAAAATGGATGAGGAAATGTATGTGATGTGTATATAAAGATTATATTCCTATATACAACAATATTCAATGATATTTTTATACAGAAAAATATTCGATGATCATATTTATTCAAAACAATATTCGATTAATGTAATCCAAATTGACTGTGTCCATTTATATAGGATGAGTAAATATGTGTGATGTGTATATAAAGATGATATTTCTATATACAATAATATTCAATGATATTTTTATACGGAAAAATATTCAATGATCATTTTTATTCAAAAAAAAAAATCGATCAATGAAATCCAAATTGTACATTTAAAGTGATAAAAATACATTTAAAATAGTCTAAACGATATGGTCCAAAAGTGTATGGAGCTTATGACTGGTTTTGTATCAGTAATGAAATAAATAAAATGTATAGGTCAGTTGTTATCATTGAAATCTCTGAACAACTACACAAATAGACTATCAATTGTTTATCAAAAGAAATAAATTATAATTCATATACACTGCCTAAGCTGGCTACCCAGAATTAAAATAGGAAGACATCAATTTCAGAGGACTTTTTGTAAGTGTGAATTGTGTGTATATATTTCTATGGACTGATTGACGTTGGAATTAATGAACTCATCTTAACTGACAATATCTGATTTTGTGTATCTTTGGAAGATTTCCCGTTCGAAAAAATCTTCGTCTTTCCGTCTTCTAAATTTGATAGCTTATGTTGTGTACAATTTGTTATACAATATATATTAAAGAGATGTAAAGTGAGCAGAGGCATTATAAAGAAAATAGTTCTTGGTTTTGTTTTTAACTATGGCAAACAACGATTAGGAAAAAAAAATTTTCATTACATTTTTTTATACTGGACGGGATAAATTTATAATTATATTTTTGTCATCTATGCGCAAATAATAAGAAAAAACTAAAAGATATAGGATAAATTTCGGGCACCTGTTGACTAAAAAAAGACTTATAAGAAAGAAAAAGACTGTAGATTGAGATTAAAAGACTTGCGTGTGGACAAAACCTATGGCTCACATGTTATTTAAGCTAGTGGCTATTAAAGTGCAACAAAATGGCGGCAAACTAAAAGGCGGCTCAAGGTTCTCTTAACGTTAAGTAATAAGTGCTCACTTCTCTTAAGATTTGACTTCCTTTTCATAACCTGAACTGCTTCTTCTGATGAGAATCTCAATATTCATCTAAAGAAAACATGGTGAAAATGAAGGAATAGAGCGCGGCATTTACACCATTCCTAGAACAATCAGTTTTTCAAGAAAATGAATGATTTTTCTATATCTGTTACATATTTCATACAAATCTATTCAGCAATCTTTGCGTGAAAGAGTGAACACATACAAACTTTCGCATTTATAACATTTGTAGGATTAGAATTGGGTGAGGTGATGCTTGATTGAAGAAGTGTGTCAATTCATAACCAGGCTTATGGTTGCTGTCGTAGGCAGTTGAAATTATAAATATCAAAATCAGTAAATAGGTGGCGCTCATGTCTATGCCTGTCTCATTGGGGAACCGGCATGAAGATATGGTGTTGTGTGTGTGTATGTGTATATATGTGTGTGTGCGTGTGTGTAAGAAACTCATATCCAACCGCCCATATCTCAACATATCTGAATTACGTTCGCCCTGGCAGAGTTACCCTGTGGTTTTGTCATGTAATACTTGAGATTAGTTCAGGTTACCTGACATAGAATACTGACTTCTACTTTAAGTTGACGATTTCTTTCTTGAAATAGGTATTCTTAAATCTGATTTGTTAGAATGCTTGCGATGAACAGTATTTTTGAGAATATAGGATGTACATAAACTTTTACATAATTATAACATTTAAAGTAAAGATCCCGGCACGAAAGTATGGCGCTGACCGTTACTACACAATAATGCGGGAAATACGGTATCGGAGGGGCGAGAGAGGAACGCGGGAGGATCACGCACATCGTGCGCGGATTGTGACTCATTCTCTAGTCGTTCTTTGCACCGCACCAAAATGTCGTCCCGCTTACTTCATGAGTATAGTCGCACTCTTGAGTGTCTTGTTGTTAACTTAGTGTTTCTTTTATCCAAATCAGATACTTTAAAATAATTGGACTACCACAGTTACGTGCCGGGACGTGTAGTAAAGCTCAATGTTTTAAATGTGCCAAAGAGCATAGTTAATTATATGAATGTGGTCTGCTCGTACAAAGAGCATGTTCTTATTTTATAATAGTATTTGTGAATTAAGGGTCGGTATCATTGGTTACTATTATAACATCAACTTTACATTCGACACTTAAATCGACTACCGCTCACATTTGTTATTATTTACTTCTAGCTGGAACCTGTGACACTGAGATTTGTGGTTTATTTACCAGTTAAGTTCCTAATAGGCAAACCAGGGTTTTAATAGAAACCGATGAGGCCGTCCCTAAGTAGTCTAATTTAACTATTAGTGCAAAGTGTCAAATAAATACTTGTCGTGTACATTAAGAAATAAATGTTTACCGTCATGCTTTTGTTTCATTTAACCATACATACCATAAATACTATAACAAAGAAAAAAATATTGTTTTATTTGCAAATAAAAAGAATATAAAAAGCTTATTCGAAGTGGTGTCCACTGGCTGCATTACAGCCCTTTAAACGTTGAGGACAGTTATCAATAGGAGCACGCGCTCTTCCATGGGTAAATTTTTCACTGACAGTCGTATGGATTGTTTTAGGAACTCCAAATTGTCATGGCGTTTAGAGTAAGCTGTTCTCTGTAAAAATGACCATAAATCACAACCAAGCGGACTAAGGTAGGGACTACGTGAAGGTTAGTCTTCGGCTCTGATTAAGTCCGGGAAGTTCGTTTTATCCAAGGTAGAGGTGGATAGAGCTCTCCGAGGTAAAATCTTTCGCTTTCGGACAGGATTTCTACGAATTCTTTCCCTTACTGCTTTGACCACCTCTTTCGTCCGAACACTACGTGGACGAACAGATTTTTCTCTGTCACAAACATGTACAAGTGTCATTGTACCTACCAATAGCCCGGTACACAAACATTTTGCTAAGACCAATTGTATGGAGAGCTTTAAAGTTGCATTTGGCTCTTTGTGCTCTTTGCATTTTCCATTTATCACCCCACTCCATTTTAATATCGTAGAATAAAATGAGAAAACAATGAACAATTGAAAAAAAAAATGACAGAACAAACACATATTTTTTTAATTTTAATTGTTACAGAATTTATGGTCGGAGTAAGTATATGTATGCTTAATAATTAATATCTAATCAAGGATACGTGGCAATCGCCGAGGATAGTTTATCTAAACTAGTGACCGAGGATATGTTAATTCGATCTTAAATAGGAAAAAATCATATAATTTCGAATATAGTGCGCCTGTGTTTACACCTTTGCTAAAATAAAATGTGTGTGTGTGCGTGCTGGCGTGTGTGTACAGATCCTTCCATTTTATTACATACTTATTTAGTTACAGCCCGTAATGGCATGTCAATTGTTGTTCCCCCGAGACGACAACTGATTTCCGCGCACACGCGCTGGTCACAGTGTTGAGGATATCATGAGGAGAAATAGGAGCCCTGTTCAGGAGACATTACAAAATGCAAAAAAAAAAACCCGGCGAAGTGCGAGCCAGACACTTGCACGGAGAGTTCCGTACCCTGTGTTGTGTGCTTATCTATAAACATTCGAAAAAAAAACACGTTTGTTGTATGGTACCCTTAAACACGTATTTTATTGTTTTTTGATATTTGTTGTCATAGCGGCCACAGAAATACATCATTTGTGCAAATATGAACTCTCTAGCTATCGTGGTTCTCGAAATAGACCTGGTGACAGACGGACAGACGTACAGCGGAGTCTTAGTAATAGGGTTCGGTTTTTTAAACTTTGGGTACGGAACCCTAAAAATCTATAGGTAAAGAACTCACGTTCGTACATAACGTGTTTTAGATGTGTTCTTGAACTTGTAATGGGTAAGCGGAGAATTTAAAATGACCTTTATTTGACATTTGAATAACGTAAGAAATCCGTATGTAGTTTCCCTACAACTATTTAGCCATCTTTTATCTATTTATCATTTTTATCGTCGTTTTGAAGACACAATGTTTAAGGAACCGTGATATAGTTTTGATTTTAAAGACAAAGAGCTCTCATCCTTTGTAATGTAACTACTACCAAGGTTCACATAATGATAGTCTGATTTACGATCACCTGTGTCTAGGTTAGTCATAAGGTTATTTTAAATCACATATATGACATGATCAGTAAGTATGTCTTAAGATATATCAATCACATAGATAGCAGAAAGAAAGATGTCTGTGATCTACCTATATACATATAACAAATATAACGGGGGTCTGTACACACAAGATACTCGGAAAAAAAGATGGCTGGGTATTATCCTCTTTTGAATCTAATCAATAGATCCCCTAGTGGACATTTCAGAAAGAAGTTTTATAGAGTCAAAGAGCAGGCGATACTAGGCATTCTTGTATGACATGACTTGATAAAGGTTGTTTTCAAATTGTATATTGATATATGCGCAGCAACATGGCCTCTTCATTTAGGACTGATCCGCGAGTATGCTGTAGCTCAGCAGGCTATTGAACGTGCTGTGTGTTTCTTTGTCCGATAGAATTAGTAACGGAGTCAGAAGGCAGAGAACTAAAGTTTCCGATATCACGCGACGAATAAGCTCTGAACTGGCAATGGGCTAGTCACACACACAGAGGAACAGATGGCAGATGGTCCAGTAAAGTAAGTAAAGGAGAGGAGGCCGCATTTAGGAAAACGAAGTGTTGGTCGACCGTTCACCAGGTGGGAAGACGATCTCCGTGCAGTAGCTGAGATGGATGCGACTAGCAGGAGATCGGTCGTCTTGGCTTTCTTTGAAAGAGGCCTATGTTCAGCAGTGGACTGATAAGGGCTGATAATGATGATGATGATAGGTGCCGCTAGTTTGACATAGAAGTCATTTGCAAATAACGTAAATTTAGGAAAGGTTCTCGGGTGGCAGCCCCGCACCGGGAGACGGAGTGTTGGGCGGTCTCCTAACCGGTGGACAGAACACAAGGTTAAGGTGGCGGGGAGCTGCTAGATGCAAGTGGCTTGTGACCGTGACCTGCGGCACTCTATGGAGGAGGCCTATATCCAGCAGTGGACGGCGTCCGGCTGATGATTAATGATGATGAATTTTTGCCTATTTATATGTTTGTCTGTTTATTAGTCCGCGCATATCGTGAAAATGGCAGAACGTATTGTAATGCAAACGTTTAGTAATTAATCTATCATGAACCTGTACCATGACGCTACGACCAAAGGGATCGGAGATACGCGGGAGCTGCGGGGCGCAGCTAATTTGACACAGAAGCCATTTGCAAATAGCGTGTAACTTTATAGAAATAGCTTTCATAAAAAAATGATGACATCATTTGCAATTGTTTCGCACGTGCATTGTCAGACGAAATGTTTGAATGGTATGAGTAGTGTGACAACATGACCGCAAGACAAAAGTTACATTAGAGCGCAATATCGAAACACAAAACGGGTGCGAGCCGTCATGAGTTCCGTATCGACGGAACGGAGGAAACTTATAGAAGGGGACAAACTTAAAAAGTATTTTGGCGTATACATTCATTATATGATATCATGAAATAAACTATACTTACATTTATATGTATTGTGTCTACATATAAAAATTGTGATTTATAACATTACAACATATCACAATATTCTTAATCTCTATCTCTTCTATGTCTCGACTCGATCAACGATTTCCGAGCTACAAAATCACTGAAACTACAGAACCGATTTACTTAAAAATTCTCACGGATGTTAATACATATATTTTAATACATAGATATAAAATTGTCCTACATAAAACATTGTTACATTTATTAAGTTGTAGATCGTATCATCTGCCAAGTTTCATGATTATAGAACCGGCTGACTCGGTTGGTACGAGGCGGTTAGGCGTGTTGCGCCAGAGGTCGCGGGTGCGAATCCCGCCTTTACAGATATACTTATAATACAAGAAATACGTAAAAAAATATTAAATATATTTCCGTTGACAAGTTCCTGTAACACAAGTACTTACAGTACTTAGCACAGGTCTAGGCTAGCGTGGTGTCGCAAGTCCACAAATATTATTATTATTATTATTATTATAGGACACCGGAAGGTAATTCTTTAGGTTCTTTACAGAACGAGAAAAGGGCAGCAACCTCTGCCTCCTCGATCCTCCGAAAAGCAAAACAAGACTTCGAATTGCCCCCAAGAACTACCACTATTCAGGAGTGACATATGCTATGTTTTATTTCTGAAACACATATGCGCAAAAAGGAGGTTATGTTTTGAACAAAACTTACGCGGGCGAAGCCATGCGCATCATCGAGTAGATAATAAATTGTAATAAATTTTCGATAATCGAAATGAAGTAAAAATTCCTGCGATTAGATGGCGCTGCCATTTGGCTTAAATCTCGGTGTCGAAATATCGCCTGCTAATAACAATTTACATAATTGATATTATTACTTTCATCACTTGACAGCAGACAGTCTGTTATAAAGTTAAAAGTATCTTTAACATCGCATAGCATCGTACAATGTTTCTATATGACATATGTATGATGTAGCATTTCCCTAAAATCGTTTCGTTTTCGTTCCAAATAACTTCCAACGATACAGCCAAAAGGACCGCAGTTACGTGGGCGAAACTTTGGGGCTCTGGTTCCCCATATAATTATGTTGTTTTTTTTTTATTAGATGGGGGCAAATGAACAGGTGTGTGGTGACTACCGCCGCCCACAGACATTTGTCGGACGAGGCGTCTTACAGACGCGTTGTCGGCCCACAAGGAATAGATATGCTCTATGTATACTGTACAATTAAAAGGTGTTTATAAAAAGATAGATGAAACATCTGACCCGTTTGGTGACTACCGATATTCATTAACATCCGCAGCGATGCGTTGACATTGTTCACGTCGTCCCCAATGGGCCATCGACTGTACTAAAGCCGCGCGATACCCGACAGCAAAGGCAGCGCTTTAACGGTGGTATCTGCTCGCCGATCGTTCCTGACTAATTAGAGATTTAATAAAAATCGTAATGAAATTCTGAAGAACAAAAGTAAAGTGTTAGGATGCAGTACCTAATTGAAGTTTTCTGAAAGCTAGTTGGCCAGACTGTCTCTGGCTATGATGAATTGTAATCGAGGAAATAGAAATACTACAAGAGGAGAGCCATGCTGCGTTGCAGCCGAATTCAGCTGGCACGTCCTGGGAGACCCCTCGCTCCCATGATACCGCCGTAGTAATGCTTTATAATGTTATATCGTCGCGTTTCCTTTGTAAGTTTCCGGTGGCCTATTCGAGATTGAGAGGAAGTCAATGCGTCAGCATAACAAATGTCTGTGGCCATCAACCCATCTGCTTGTCTGGCCCACTATACAAACACTTGTTCGCAATAGAAGTAACATTGAACTCAAACATTACATTATTATTTATCAACAGCTCACATATATTAATTCTATTATAATTAAACATTTAACACTCGCGCAGTATGTCACGGACTTTTTTGTAAATTTTAAAAATTGCAACGCAATTCTTTAATAATAAAATAACTCGCTGAATCCCGCAAGGCCGTTGTTTGTTGTGCCCAAATTTTTTAAACTATTGATGAATTGAGACGAAAACCGGTTGCATTCGACCGATTTATACGTTGAATACATCACCAATTGCAAGTTGGCATTGTAATTATTGATATAAAACTTTTTTACGCACCAACCGTGCGTAGAAACTTGGACAGTAAGCTGATGTTTCTCATTTGGCACTGTAATATTATAAAAGACAGGATACTAAAGGCAACGCCATTAGATTAATTTTGTAGGAATATTTATGGGTGTCAGTGGTCATCAAATTTTTATTACACTTATCCTTTTCTAATAATGTTTACGTTCGCAGAGCCTCATGGCTCGTTAAGTTCCTACAGCCTAGGTATTGGTGTTCTCTACATTGTGGCTGTGGAGGTGGGGCTCAGTAACCTAAGGTGAAAGAAACCTTTGGCGGAGCCAATTGAATCGAGGGAGCTGCTCTTTTATACCCGTATTATAAGAAGTGAAGAAGAGCAGGAGGTAGGAGGGAGTTGCGCACGAGGATGAGAACATCGACCCATTGCACTGTCCCAGGGTTGGTAGGGTTATCCTGTGGTGCGGGGCAACCCTTCTGAGGAAGTGCTGTCGCTCCCTTAAAGGACTGTCTAGCTGTCGACGTGCCCTGATCATCAAAGCAACACTGGGGGCACTTGCCCGCCGCAAGTGATTTTAGTGGATATACGGCACTAATGTGCCGCGAGCCTCGCACACCACTGGACCCGCACCTGGTGGGTGATGGCGCGTAAATGCGCTTCCCTGCGTCACCAAAAAAAAGGTGCTGGTACGAGGTGCTGAGCGCAGGGTGCGGGTGAAGCCTAAAGCATACATTTTCCAGGTTTCGCTTCATATAGACGTGGGCAGGACCTGTTTTTTATAGAATAGACGTACAAACGAGCAATTGGAGTCTAAAATCGGTGGCTAACACACGAAACGCGATAGCTTAGCCATGACTTGTAAGGCGGTATCTTGTGAGTGGCCATGCCGACCCAATTTGACCGTAATGCGGCAATGACCCAACTACTTGTTAAGTTCGCTAGGTTAACGTGTGAGTCAAATCCAGGAAATAAACATCAAAACAGCCGTGAGCTCTATTTGACCTCTACTCCAAAACTAGGGCAAGAGCATCAGCCATGCGGTGGTTAAGCACACGCCAACATAAAACAAGCTCTGTTTTGATAAATAGAAACTTGGCAGAACCGAACGTACTATCTCAATGGACCGAAGAAGGGAAATATTTAAACATGGAACTGTTAATAGAATTGACAGACATGGGTCGTATTTTTTTAATTGAATACACTTGACATTTAAAGTTTTTGTATTATTGAATATGTGTCAAATACCAATATTGTGGCAGATTAGCATAACCAGATCCAAATGGCGAAGACGGGTTTGTTTTTTGTTCAAGAGGAAGTAAAATTGCAGACGGTTGGAGGAAAATTGTCGAAAAACCCCATCATCTTTAGTGATCGATGTGACGCCAGGATCCCTCTTGGAAATGTTTATTTTATTTCTTCTTCTCGTTGTCCAATTTTTTGTGTTGCCATCTTTTCCTCAATGTAAATCAATACAGTAACTGAGTTTGCCCCAACAGGGGGATGTTGGGGCAAACCCAGTTACAGTATTGCCTTCTTTAGGAGCTTCTTCAGGAGCTTACTATTCCTTGAAGGGCGGTAACACCTTTGCAATACGCTTACTCGTTTGGCAACATATCCGAAAGTGAAGACGTCGACGACAAGTGTTTAGTGTATAGTGGTAAGCATGTTTAGTGTATAGTGGTAAGCATGTTTAGTGTATAGTGGTAAGCATGTTACGCCAAAGTCACAGTCTCGGCTTCGAGTCCCAGGTGGAACCTAAGTGTTATTGGGATTTTTCAATTTTCAGATGCTGATGTGAAGGTAGGGGAGACGAGATATACTCGTCCCAACAGCAGCGGATGTGTCGAAAGCACAACTTCATCTTCTCAGGACATGGATGCTTTGGTTCGTATCTGTGGGATCTGTATTTCCGTGGAGGACAGAGGGACAGGGAGACAGAGTCTCTGGGCCGTGGTTGAGCACACCCTCGAACTGTTGGCTGTGCAGCATCATGACGAGTGGCGCCCAGGTGGAATGGACCTCATGCTCTAAACTTGAACAGCTCAATGCTCGATAGAACAGGAGGCAGATATTGGCCCGCTCGTAGGCAGTGGATGGGAACATGGCGAAGGCCATGCCATAAGCAAATTTTTCGCAATTTTTGCCCGAATTGGCCAAGCTTGATTAGCTCTTAATAGAGTTAGGTATTAGCCAAGGCTCTAGAGAATGTCTATTCAAATCCCAATACTGGGCATGGGCCTCCTAATTGTAGGTTAGAGTGTATGGGTATGTAGTGCACTTGCCCAAGATTACGCCCAAGATTGTTGCAGGTAGACTACTAGAAAACAAGACCGTCAAACTTCATCAAACAATATAAGGTCCTATACTGCTTGACAAATATCAGTTATCAAAATTAAGAGCTTCCGTACGAAGGTCTAGATCTCATAAAAATATTACCTCAAGGGTTAATTAATACCAGCACAATATCGTCTCCAATAAGCATCGCTTAACCAGATGTTCGGTAACGAACTACTATTCTAGTTGCGTTTCCGTCATAGCTCATTAATTTCAATATCAATTCCATAAGATATTTGGCAAAAAATCAGTGACCCCCATACTTGAACATCACAAGAGACGCTTTATGAACTAAACAGTGCAATACATTCATCAAAAGGTAACGAACGTAACACTAGCGGATTTCTATATGAGCGTAGTGATGCAAACAAACATTTACAACATTCTTATCGATTCAAATATGTGTAAAATAATGTAAATTAATGTGAAGCTGCTAAGGTTTCTAGTGGCACAAGTTTTGATTTACACTCATCTTATACGTCTTATCGTTGTTCTGAATATCCCTGATCCAATTTCCTTCATTATATTCTAATAACAATATGATATTAATTCTATCGATAATCATATATCGATAAAGCTGGTTATCGATATTCATATATAATATAAATATCAGAAGATAAAAGCTCTGCCCAGGCCTTAGATATAAAACTTTTTGGCTATTTTCCATGATATAACCAATCTTGACATGATTTTGTTTAGATTAATATACCATTTAATTGTAGGTACTCTCTATAATTAAATTAAATATTTTCCATAGATCTACCAGGTATATATTCATCATTATCAGCCCATACCGGTCTTTCAATGAACTCCAAGACGGGCGATCTCATTCTACTCGCTTCCGTCCCGGACCAGCTACTGCGCGGAAATCGTCTTCCCACCTGGTGGACTGTCGACCAACACTTCGTTTTCCTAAACACACCTCCACTCCAGAACCTTAATGGCCCATCTGCCATCTGTGTACAGTGCCTAGGGCATAGCACGTACAACAGCCCACTCACCAAAGTGGCGAAGGACCACTAAGATTCTGGAGTGGAGCCCGTTGAGCGACAG
>JAFELO010004634.1:31046-55457 GCA_017140195.1 Eumaeus atala
ATATCTATCTATACGTCATCATACGCCATTATCGGTCCACTACTATCGACTAATTTACACAAGGCAGAGACGACCGAGCTTAATGATTACACAACAAATAGATCTGGCCAAAGCATTTTAATTAACTTATGTAAGATATAGTGGTATTGCCACTTTGCATGCTAGTTGGGCTGTACGGGGAGCGAGCGGTCTGTGAATGTTCCAGTGTCCTACAGGTTGGGGTGGTGGCGGTGGAAGGGGATAGAATGTTGGGTCCGATAATAACGTTGTGCCATTGACTTTACAGGACGATGGTGAATATGACGAGGAGGGAGAAGAGGAACCCGCGGGCAACGCAGAGCCTCAGCCAGCTTCCAGTGAGGCCCCACCCTCCTCTACCGAGGGCAAGAAACTCGTCGGCGGAGGAGTGCGCCCCTTCAGAAGTAACGACGATCTCCTGGAGACATTGAAGAGGAAGCGAGCGCAGGCCGCTGAAGGTCTGTGATCATGACGAACAAAGTATAGGTTTATTAATATCAATATTTTTGCAATTTCCTTTGGTCTTCTTTTTTCTTCTTCTTCGCACAAGGACCAGCATACAGCGGGTGTGCGTATCGCTGCCTCCGAGCCGGGATTAAATATAAGACTTTCATTTTCACTGCGTCATACTGGTTATTATTGTAACAATAAAACCTGCTATGGTTTTTTCAAACCACAATGAATGAATCATGAATATTTGCAAAAATATTTAAATTAAAAACCTAAATGAGAAGGCGGAGTCTTTGGTAGCTACCGACGCTCATGGACAACCATTATAAGAGCGATAGATACCCCTCCGGTCGTTCAGCCTAATTCGGCTCTTACAGCAGGATTTAACTACCGTTCACCCGGTGGGATGACGATCTCTATGCAGTAGCCGGTCCGGGACGGATGCGAGTGGCAGGAGATCGGCCGTCTTGGCGTTCATTGCGAGAGGCCCGTGGCCAGCAGTGGATCGATAAGGGCTGATAATGATAATGATGATGATGAAGTATTAATTACGTGAGAAGTCATTTCATAACGCTGAGTGTTCTATAGTGATACTGGCGGAATTACGGGTACGATAGCTTAGAAACTTGGCCGCAATTCCGCAGTACACAAGCGCACACTCAAGTGTACTTCTTTATTAATTTAATCTCCTGTTCCTATGGAATGGCAGTCAAGTTCCAACAAAACACGTGCACTCTGGTGTCGAATTGACTTACGTATTCTCCGAGTATATTTTTTTATAAGGCTTTTATAATACTCTGGTGACTAACAACGTCCACAAACATCGGCGCAACGATACGAACCACAGATGCGTTGCATTCCTTTTACATTTTTCGACGGGAATCCAGAATCTCATAGAGGGCGCGGATCCCTATGTCATAGCCATAAATTCATACCGGGATGCTGGCCTAATACTCCATGATATATCTTATGTGATGTATATACAATCAATGCATTTGTCTGTGTATTTACAGCCAGACACGCCGCACCGCCACATGATCCTCAATCTGACATCGCACCTAAGTCTAGCTTCAGTAAGTATCTAGCATTTGACAGAAGGCACAGTTTACATATACCTAGTCTTGCCATAAATGTTGTAACAAAGAAAAGAAAATTTATTGCAAGTAACACTTATTACTTTTGCAGTTAGTTTATTACACAAAAATAAAACAATTAAAAATTGGAAGTGATCACAATTGGCTTCAATACGTAATAAGTCCGGAATGTTCATTTTAACCGACATTGGGTGGATCGAGCTTTATGATCTGGTCTAAAGTCTTGCTGGAAGGACAATACTTGGTTATTGAGCATGGTGTTATTAAGGGGTTTAACTACCTTCACAAGATTGGCATCTTGAGACACTTGTATCGATACCTTTTCCTCAAAAATATGTCTCATTCACTCTTTCATAACTAAAACATGACCTATCATCATTGAAGTCGGATGGTTCCCACGTTGCACTCTGTCGACTAATTGGAAAGATTCCTGAGAGCTTTAAGCATAAATACGATCACTTTGTTTTTTATTTGAGCGATAGTAATATTTTCTCATCCGTAACAAGATTTTACTGTGACCTTGCGTACCACTTCAACAGTTGTTTCAATAATACTACCCACAAAAACGACAGATTCCAAATTCAAATGTAATATTTGTTATTTCTGTTGTAACATTATTTATGGCCAGATGGAATATATAAAACTGCTGTTATTGAGCGACTGGCTGACAGACAATGCACTGCCAAAACTACACAGAAACTTGAAATTTGATACAGATGTTCCTTTCTTATGTAAGTGAGCAAGAAAGATATTTTCTGCAGTGCAACCGCTAAGGTCGGTAAAGTTTATAATATGGAGTTTCATAAATTACAAAGAACTCTCATTTACATAGCTAAGTAACGGCGACCCGCGGTTTTACCCGCGTAATATGTTTAAAATCCATATAAAATCCAACTTCCTTTTCCTTTATTGACGTGGAGAAACGCATTTACGCGCCTTCACTGACCCTTTGTAGGGGTACAGCGGTGGGTGAATTTCGCGGCACATGATAGTGCCAAATACCCACAAAAACCACCGCCAGTGCCATCAGTGCTGCCCTTGGTGAGGTGCCCCGGAACAATAAATCATCAGGGCACCTCGACGGCACGTCAACCTCCTAAGGGACCAACTCCACCTCCACAGATGGGACATTGTAATGGGGAGAGGTTCCAATCCTCGCCCCTTGACCCGTGCGCAAAGGCGCCTCCTCCTGTAGCTCTTTGGCTCCCTCTTCTTACAGAGGGGTATCGAGAGCGATTCCTCCTCCTGACCTTTATCCCCCTCTTCTTATAAGAGAGGTGCAAAGATCCCCTCGGATTAATTGGCTTCGCCTGGGTTCGCCCTAGGCTACTGCCGCCTAGCGCCACGACAGGGCTTTAACCATGGTGTGGAACCCTGATAATCCCGTCGCAATGCTCACTAACATCATGAAAGAAAGCCACGACTTGTGAAGTACCTCTCACTTGATACCGCGTGTGGTGCTGCGTGTGAATAGCTGATGGCCCATTAGGGGGAAGAGATAGGTGGGCAAGGCATCTACGTAACAATCTTGTGACGCCCATGCGTCGGTAGCCTTCATAAGGCTCCGAGTGCTCATTTGCCCCCTTATGCTACAAAAAAACGGTTCGACGTCGTTGGGTCCCGATTTAGTTCATGTCAGCACCTTGTTGGCGGAGTCCGGTCTCTTATGAAGGGCTGACCAATAGCCGAGGGTCCTGTTGCTTATAGATCCGGAACACCCCAGTAGGCGGCATATGTAACCCACGGCCTTTTAGTAGATACATATCCAGGACAAACTATAGCGCGCTCTCATTTCTCAGCGAAACAAAATGGATTCGTTACCAACTAAGCCATACGGTCTTCTCACCGATTTCTAGGGAATGTTAATACTTTATCTTTCTTGAAACAGGTAAGAAGCGTGTAAACACAGCTACACGCGATACCAACACCGAGGAGTCCGGGGTAGCAGCAAAATCAGGCAAAAGTCGATTCGGAAGGCGTGCGTATTATTAAGTTGCATATCTAATATTAACCTGCACAAATTTTGCTCAGCACCAATACACATGTACTTAATACTTTGGCTGTTAACGTGTTAACCATAAGACAATACAATTGACGTGGGGTAGGTGATGTGCACTAAGCCATTATAATGTTATATTTACGCTTGTGGAACCTGTTTATTAAATTACTAATATTATGTCGCACTGTTTTATTTACACGACACACAAATAACTTTAGTGTTTAAATAATTGTTTATATTTTTTTCTGAGACGCACATAGCATACTTTGGCAAGCCGCTACAGTTAAGAAGGTGCTGCTGGACCTAAGGTCTCAAAGCTTAAAGATTATCAATATTCTATCCATGGATGTACATCAATACTCTATGTGCAGTAGTGAGTCCATCTATAGATAGAATATTGAAAACGACTGTTAGTAGTGTGGCCGGGGCGTGTCTTGGCTGGTAGCTCTTCTCTCACGTGCTCAAGCCAAAATAATCCTCGCAAGGCGTTGTTATCGCATGTAAAATACTTTTACGCACTTTTCAACCAGCCCTGGGTGAGTCGAGATGGCGAGTTGGGGACGGCACGACAGTATGCTCACGCACTAAAATCCACTTCGTTTGTCCGTCGTGGTGGGATGTCACGGATTGATTTATCACTGTATTCGATAAGGCCGCACAAGGCCGTGGCCTAATTGTAACGATCACCAGCGGTAGACTGACTCAAGAAAAGGCGTACATACGGCTTCGCCTGCTACTAAATTTCACAAGCTTTATTACCTTGCTATGCACGTGTGGAAATTTAAGTATCGAAGTTTGTAAAAAAAATTCAACTACATTTTGGTATTGCAGCAATTTAGAAGAACAATGTGAGTACCCACGAAGTCGAGAGCCAGGCTCTGCATAGAAATAAGTTAGGCCGCGTATTCATTACGCAACATTTGTTTAATAATAATCTGTAGAGTTTCAATATGTATGATAATTTCCGTTTTTTCTTTCTCTGTAAATAATCGAAAGCGGTGAAGTATTGCTTATGAAACATGTTTCCATGCTCCTGCACTTGATACTGGAGAGCGATCCGAGACATTCACTTTATAACACAGTCCTACTTGTTTTAATTTTGTGTGTGTTACACTACTATTGTGTATCCGGGATTATATACCAGCCAAAACGTGTGGACGAGCGGGAATTTTTAAACTTTGAACTAGCACTGCCCCCTCCATCCACATTCTACCAACATTCAACGAGCGTGGACGTTCATGTTACAGACAAGTTTACGGTAAACTTTTTTCATCACGTTATAGTTCTAAATGAATATTGCCAAAATTAACAGCCAGCTTTATCGTGCTTGGATTTATTTCACCTCATTTGGAGCCGAGAACTGGCTTCTACATGGACGCAAGCTAATGTTGTGTTTGGGTTTGTTTATCTCCAGATGTATGTACTCTGGATGTGGATAGCTATAGTCGTGAAAAAGCTCCTATTTCTTGTTTGTCCCACTATGCTATAAAGAATATTGTAGTTTGTAGTTTCAGATATTACTTTTAAAGTGTCAAGAATTTTAAAATTCAATACCTAAATCTTAACGACCACTTAAATGTTTAATTTTAATTACTTGACGGATAAGTAATACCGAAATCCTTAATATATTTGCGAGTGAATTCCCAGATTATTGATATTCATATTTGTATTTTAGTGAAACCGGCCTCTAATACAAGTGATCAGCCCCGGCTTCGTCCTTGAAAAACTTGCATTGCTTGATTTAGAAAAGGAATGTAGACATAGATACCGTCATATAAGTTAATCTAACTTGTAGTGATAGTTTCATAAAAATCGGTCCAGTTCCGAGAGATTACCCTGTACAAATAGAATGACAGACAGCCCGAACTTTGGAAGCCGCGTTTTTGAAGGTAGTGACCGACTCACAAGATCTAAAACCCGAGTCGCTTCGTCGTGTCTCTCAAGGCAGAAAGTACGAGGACCTGGTGGTATACCGCGCACTAAAATCGTTGTTTTATACACACGACAACAAAACTTCTATAAACACAAGGTTCCCTATTAGAGATAATTGATTTGATTTGCAATTGAATCGCGATGAACCTCGTGTTAGAGAAAAGTGAAGAAATGGGCCGCATATAGGGCTTAATATAATAATAATAATAATAATAATAATAATAGTAATAATAATAATAATAATAATAATAATAATAATAATAATAATAATAATAATAATAATAATAATAATAATAATAGTAATAGTAATAGTAATAGTAATAAAGGGATTTCGAAATCACTGATAGAAATATTTTATTTTTATGAACATGATTATTAATATGTTCGTATCACCATTATGTACATTAGCAACAATATTGTGATAGTTGTGTTGTATTCGAGATGCAGCTCTAAATATTGTATAATATTACTAGTAGCGAATTTCTCAACAGCATCATCGAGAGCGAATTTGGAGATCGAAGAGGAGCAGCCGGAGCCAACTCCGTCCTCCAGAACTGGCAGGACGTTCTCCAGAAGGGGCAACTAGGTAGTCATTATATACTCATTCCATCCCATCACATTTCATCTCTACCCGCGCATCACGAGGACTAATACCGGGATGCGCGTAACGTGATACCGTTTGGTGTAATGTCTGAATTATTCTATAGTCCCCAACAAATTAGAACTTTTTATACTTTTTGTAATATATGTGTAAGTAACTTTTAATAAATAATTTAAATATAATTGATTTTTATTCTTAGCTAGCCATCCGCCCCGTCATTGCCCGTCAATAACAGGGGCATGATTACTCTAACAAATCATAAACTTGAGCGCAGTGGTCAAGTGGTTAGAGTTATTCGGATTTCCTCTCGGGTGGTCCAGACTCGAACCCCGCCATGCACCGATGAGTTTTTCTAACTTAAATACACTTTCTGAGCGCAAGTACGGTGAAGGAAAACATCGTGAGGAAAACCGGATTCGTGTATTCGAATTCTGCCTAATGTAGGATTGAGCCCTTCAGGGTTGCAGAGTTCAGATGGGAGTTGTTCTGTGTATACACTGGCACCCTCGTCAAATCCCGTAGGATACGTAGCCGACTCCGATATCATCTGATATAGAAACGGGAAGACTGGGATGAAGAAGGAAAGGAAAAATAAATAAACCAACCTCAGAGTTGGTTTGGCGCCGTCAGTGCGGCCATTTAATCTCATAATACCGAGATCAAGCAGCAGAAAACACACTCAAGGTTGGAAGTAGTGCGATGCTGCGTTGCCAGTTTGGTCCAGTACTACTGGGGATGCGCTTCAACTCCAACAACACCGGAGTTTTCGTAGAGCCATGGGGGGCGTGGGGGGAATAACGTTGATGTTGCAACCGTTTTGACTACTAGTGCCCATAGCTTTAGTAGTCCCCAAAGATTTTTACTACTTGTTTGACCCCGTAATATATAATATCAATGTAGTATGGGGTTGACCTGTGGTGCGGGGCAACCCTTCTGTGGAGGAGGCCCATAGGGGAATGACTTGCTGTCGGGGTGCCTGACTAATTGTACTTCCGGGGCGTCTAGCCAAAGGTTTCACTCATGGCACCCGCGGTGGTTTTTGGGGTATTCGGCACTATAATGTGCTGCGAGTCCCACACACTTCTGCCTGGTTTGGGTGGAGGCCGGTAAAACGCGTAAATGCGTCAAAAAAATCAATTAAAACCAACTGTTCATTCGACTGTCATTACCTTTTGTTCATTACGATAAAGCATACGTGCAAGTTGTCGAGTATATGACAGATAAACTGATAGTCAATCCACTCCATACGTTATTTAATTTCACTTTTAATGTGCGCAGCTTCACATTGATTTTATAACAGAGTGTACGCGCATCGCTGTGATAATATAAGGCGCATAAGCGTCTACGGACGGCGGAGGGACGGGCCAGATGGCCGGCGATTGAAACGGCACTCCGGCAGCGCATTATATAATTGCTTTTATCTACTTTATTAAACTTTGTGTACAGTCCACGGTTTTTAATTTAGCTAGACCTAAATAAGGCTATAGGAATCAGAACAAGATACTTCACACAGTTAACTTGAGTATTTCTATGCCTTAGAAGGTCACGGGGGCATCAGCTCGTATACAGGATGAGATTACTCTACTCTGGGATGGTGTAGAGGGGATATCGGTCGTGTAAAGGTTTATACACTGTTGGGTATAATACAGAGCCCGCGAAGAGGATACTGTGCCCTCTGCCCGGTATCTTAGGCGCGGGTTAGATTTGTAGTCCCTAATGATAAGTACTAGCCTTTCCGGTAACTTTAGACGATATAGTTTGCAAATCAGGTATTTGTGCAAGCTTTTATCAAATGTACGAAGCACCTTGATAAATAATACTTACCGTTAAGTTAAATACGTTCTAACCAATAAAAAAGACTTAGGAGACATCTCGATAACCCTAATAAAGTAAAAAATCATCAAGGATGCGCCAGTTTCCCAGTAGATACATTTTGTCTATTTATTATATATCGTTAGGGCATGTAGTGAGGCTTTTAGTATATGAATTTACGCACACTACCCAATGGAATGGAAATGTAGCCCATATACTCGATTTTATGTTGGCCCAGTAGAGAGCTTTGAATATACCTATCAAATGGGACGCATTGCGAGCTGTGTAAACTAGTTAACTTAGCTGATTTTAGTCTCACCGTCAGCGCTGATGGCCGAGATATATGAACTTTGAGGAAGCGTTTTTTGGTTATCAGCGCGCACGTGCGCGCTTATAGCTACGCGTCACCAAAAAACGCTTCCTAAAAGTATGAATATCTCGGCCATCACCGCTGAAGGTGCGCGTGCCGTCGGCGTGAGACTAAAATCAGCCTTAGTAACGAACACCCTTGGTTCCGTGAAATTTAAGTTTGTAAAGGCTGTAGTTGCTGCATTGCAGACGAATTGGGCCGGCTCGGCCGGGGAGGTACCACTCGCTCACTTTATACCGCCGTGATGTGACCACCATGGTGTATTTTCAATGTAACAAACAACCGACAAGTATGAGTAAGCGTTGAATCGATCAAGCTGCTACAAAAAAAAATAATTTTACAACAAATGCTTGCCTATTACGTATATATTTTATATAGCTTTTGTTTATATGGCGTGATGTGCTTACGAAGTGAAAAACAAAACCATCAATATTTTTTTATTGGATTGGAGGGCAAGACGAGTTTTTGCAAAAAAAATAATTGTCTGATTTAGCGATTTCAATTATTTTGTTAAGTTTTAAATTAACTTTCTCGTGACAACAATATTTTTGGAACGTTCCGAATACACCATATTCTTTTTTAATTTCTTATTTAACGGCTGTAGGCAATGTCGCCTATACCATACATACCATATAGATACCATTGACGTGGTTAATGCTGTTAATGTTAATGTTGTTCCTCATTTTTTGTCGCATTAGGAGTTCGTTAAATTACTGCAATCCGATGAAACTATGATGGGCTATTTATTCTCAGTGACGATCTCGGCTTTCCGGTGATAGCACTACCAGAAAAACCCACTTTCAGCATCAAGTGAAAACTATTAATAATAAGCATCCTATAAGAAGTTCAGAGTTATTGATTGTAACTTTCTTTTCTTCATAGATCTGTAATCTCTTTGACAATTTTCTATATTTTAATTAGTTAAGGTGACAACAGCCATACAAAATTATGTGCTAACATAAACCTCTGCATAAGTTTTTCTGGGCACTATTCTGAATCAAAAGAGCCTTCGCACATATTTTTAGGAGCAGGGTATTTGTTCCCCCCTCTGGAGAATGTTACAGGGAGTACTAGAGTATATACACACCCTTGTACTTAATCTTCCTGCTTCCTATTGACTGCAGTGGAAACAAACACTATGAGGAATGAACTCCGGGCGGCGCAGAACAGGTTTAGCATATTGTGAAGATGAAGTGAGAGGAAATACTTTACATTATGATATGAAAAACGATGACGATGACTATGGTGAAGATGTAACGACTATATCGTACTGGTCACTTGATAAATAGTTATATCGTACTGGTCACTTGATAAATAGTTATATCGTACTGGTCACTTGATAAATAGTTATATCGTACTGGTCACTTGATAAATAGTTATAAACATGTTGTTTCCTGGAGGGACCGAGACAAATGTTAAGGAATAGACTTGTTGCATTTGGTTACCTCTATCCGCCTATCCCATTAAGGAACCGACGTGAATATGTGTTGTCGTAATATTCAAAAAATTTGATAGAGTGCACGGTGTGTACCATGGTACACTTTATCAAAGTCTTTCTTGAAGTTTGAGTGTTACTGGGCATAGCAAAATGCAGCGTATCAACTGTAATTCAGTGTCCAAAGAAGCTTACGTTTGCATGGGTTGTATTTTTTATATTATAACAGGGCATTATGCTGGCGGAGGGATACCGACGCCCACAGACATCCGCACATTGTGCTGCTTTGCTTCTCACATCCACTCCAATAGGTCTCCAGTAATTCACAACCCGACGAAATGTGTCAGCACAGCCGACCTCTTCGAGGCATTATATGAGCGAGAGGCACTTACTCAATCGTGCTTGCCCAATTCAAGTGCAATGCAACATGTCACTACCTCTTTAAAAAATGGGATAGAAATAACTTTCGTTCCTGAACGAAACAATAAAACAATACTACAACATACACGTTGTTAAAAACAGATCTTCAATGTCATGGTTTCCTGGTAACAATAGTTCATCGTATGACCCCGACGTGCAGCCCAGCAAATTTGTTCCATTTTTAAATAATAATAAGGGCAATAAAACCAGTCTGATCCAACGTTACTTTTGTGGGAACAATAATTACGAACTACAAAGTTACTCAAAAAAAGTATCGAATAGTTACTAGATACTATAAATAGAGAACCGTGAAAAGGGAGACAATGGTATTTATTGTCCCAGCTAGATAAATCTTTCATATATTGTTTCAAGTGTTTGAAGCAGGGGTGCTGAAATGTTTGAGCTGGAGATTTTTCTAAATCATTTAATTTAAAAATTATTTTTAAACAACATGTAATTCCCAACCGTGGCTTATTTTAATAATAGTAAAAGTGTGGATTTTAAAGACAATAACATATTTTACAAATTCGAAAATTGAAAAATCATAATTAGAACACCGATATTAATTCGCAAACTTACGTATGGAAATATAAGTTTGTTACAAGCTGCAATCATCGACGTTGTAACCCATAGACGCCTAATGCTGGGCGAAAATTGTCTGCCAAGACTTCGGTTAAATTGCGCTTGTATATGACGCCGAGCTCGAAATATTCTTTAGTATCGTCCAGTTTTGTGTGACCCATCATTATTATGTAATTGCATAAGGACCCATCATTATTATGTAATTGCATAAGGACCTTCTACTATAATATATCATTAAATAAATTCATTATGCCCTCCTGTATAACAAAATGGTGTGGAAAAATAGCAAAAATTCGAATAACGATGAAGATGGCATTATATTTTATATGTAAGCTAATTTCAAGTGTATAAATTTCCGAAAATACTTAATTTAGAGCTTGACTTACACTGGAAACAATCACAGTCTTGTATCGTTTCTTCCCTTCCTTTCAAATGTAAGTTAATTATTGCTATTCTTGTCATTGACAATTGTGACGTATAAACAGTGCTGTATCACAATGATAACGTGATTTACTGATAAACAAAAAAACTGAAGAAACATGTAAATAAATGTATTTCATATGGAAAAAAGTTATGCTTGATTAAATTATTGTATTACAGGTTAGTGGCCTCACTTAAAATTAAGTTAATGTTATCTGATTTAGTTTCTTTGAAAAAATATTTTTCAGATTTTGTTGTTAAGATTTACTTGAGTTTTAAAACACTCCTACATACTAGTATTTCTGGCGTTTTAAATTATAGATGTATTGTAATCCCCATTCTATACATGAGATAACGAGGCAAACCTGCAGTCGGAGTCTAGAAGATAGCTCCACCTGTAAACACCTCTACAAATAATTACCCACAGTTACTTAATCCGCTACCTGGTACCCACAACCGACGCGGAACTAACCCAACAACATAGCATCATCTCTACACCGTAATTTTGTGTGCGAGAGGCAACTTCCGATTCATTGGTTCAATATAGCATTGGTACATCGTAGACAGTTGAAAGCATTGTACCTTTTAAGTAGGTACTAAAAATATTTTTAAATTAATTATTAATGTTAAATGAGTATCCAAAAGGCCGTGGTATACGGATAAGTGCCACCAGACGTAGCAATTAGTTTCCTTCAACATACAGCGTAATCAGTTCAAGACATTTTGAGGAGACTCTTTTATAAGCATGAAAAATAGACGACGGCTACTAAGTACTGCAGTCCCGACTCTGCGTTTACCATTATTAGTAAGTATTGGTCAAATCAAAGATTTTGATCGTAAAAAATTACGAAAGAAATGGAAAAATCAGCTGCTTTCGCATTTATGAGACATTATTTCTTTTTCCATATAAATCGTTTATACCCTACAACCAGAGCACTCAACACTTATGGACTGCCTATAATGGAGATCGTCACAGGAGCGGTTTGAACAAACATCAGCACTCACCTGTATGCATATAACACGATAGATGTTCTACAAACTACACAAAATAAGTACTTTTTTATTTTAAATTTACTTATGACTATTTATTACTTCCTACTTTAAGATTCACTCCTTTGCCTGTGTCGTAAGTTCTTGATTCTTGTCAATTTTCATGATGCTAAGTACGGAGTCCTGAATACGAATGTTATGTAGGCTAATGGTATAAATCTGATGTTTGTTTGTTTAAACGGGCTAATCTGTAAAATTCATGGTCAGACTTGAAAAAATCTTGCATTGCAGGATATCTTACTTTTCAAGAAAGTATAATTGAACCTTACGATGGATGTCATTAATGTAGGCATTCTAGTAGAGATTTAAAATTAGAAGTTCTTTGCGGCATCGGTGTAGTATTATAACCTAGCAAACACACATCAAACACCATACAATATACTATCGTCAAGCAATACCTACATTTCCCATCACTAGTCACGAGAAGGTGGCTGGTGATGGGAAATGCATATTGTTTTTTTATACGCGTTCCCTACTCCGCGTACCTCAGCGACTTGTCTGAAACGTTTGTACGTTGTAGAAATTATGACACGATCATTATAGCGATTGCACGTGTGAGCGAGAGGTATCTCACGGCCGTGCCACCCATTTTGACTACAATGCAACTACAAACAAAATCTTATTAAATTAAATTTATGTTATTATGCTATTTTATCATTTATTTATCCCGAAACGTTCGGTTACATTACAACAGGAACAGACACGAGAAGAGCTTTAGTGTAAGCGCTTTTGCGCATGTACATTAGATGCATTCGATTGATTTTTGTACTGCACTGTCACCAGGAATACATAGAGGTAAGGATGTAGAGTGCAATCAGCTCTCATACCATTATAAGACAGTGTCTCGCTCACATCACGTGTTTAGGCGTGTCAGGGCGTTCCTCGACCGTTGTCTACGGCTTTGGGGCGCTTCAGCTGAAAATAGAATTGATTTCTGTCTTGCAATCTCTCTAGGACAACATACAATCTGGACACGTTGCACTATCCTGACATCCTCAAAATTATCAATTCCTATCTATTTGTCTATTTTGTCGACACTACGGCGTGGTGAGTCCGAGCGTGATAAACCAAATTGTGTCAAACTCGCTTTGTGTATATGTGTTCTAGGGAACCTTTTCAGTAGTCTCTTTAAAATTGATTGTAAGGAATGATCGGCAAAATGCTTTCCTCGCGTGTAAATATTTTCTTCATTGTGCAGATTACGCTATGAGTCTCGCACACATTTGTAGGCCCCTGTCGTCTAGTGCTAAAAATATGTCTCATATATTTTAATATATGTAAGTTAATCCCATCCCGTCGCCCCTCCTTCCGCATCCATCTGGACTGGCATGCCATGACATGCTGGACAAAATATCTTATTTCTATCGCATTTGCGTTGTGTGATATGATCTGATCATAGTGGCGGAATCTTTGTGAAATTCAATAATTCCAGAAAATCTGTAGGCTGCCTACTTTCTAATGTCTATGGTAGTGTACAATGACACCGTTGTCTTATGATAACAGAGAGGGTAGCTGATGAGTACTACTCGTATTCTGTCAGGCCCTGAGTCCACGAGATGAAGATCCCTGGTTTCATACTATTTACCTATTAATCCTATTAAGGCCGACTGCATACTGACAATATAGCTACTACTAACAGCTCAGCTGTGAGAGCGTAACAGACAAACTCACTTTCGCATTTTTATTTTATAGTAATACTAGCAGTCCAACCCGGCTTCTGACGTAGTTTTTGATGAATTTGGCGAACGGCTGGCTCAGTTGGTAACATGGCGGCTAGTCCGCGTGTTTCCTCAGTTATCGCGGTTTCAAATACCGCCTCGGTCACGGATGTTTATCTATAAATATGAAATATATTTTCGCCGCCTAGAATCTGTCACACAAGTCCTCACGGTACTTAGCATGGGGCTAGGCTAACGTGGTGTGACAAAGGATAAACGTTGGGTCCAAGATGACGTACCTTGGTTTGACTCGAGATACCCGGTGGCCTATTGGGGGCGAAGGTGGGCAACGCATACGTCTAGTAATTATGTGGATGTTCATGGGCGTCGGTAATTGTTAAAAAGCTCGCTTGCCGCCCTATTGTATAAAAAATCTTTTGAAAAGTTTTAAATCGCGTTTTGTAAATAGATTTAACTAGCCCGTCTCTTAATCGATTCTTTTTACAAGCTCGTAAGTTGTGTTTTGTGAATTCTTAAGAAGCTTTAGACCATTGCAACGTATTGATTAAATGCATCGTAGCAATGCTACGCTATCATAGCATTGCTACGTTACAGATGTAGGAATTTGAAATGCGGCATTTATTGACCAGAAAAATCTTTTAAACAATTTTAGGCATCGTAGTTTCCATGACATTCTCACTAGTCCTAATTGACACTTGACTAACAAGATGAGATTTATCCTAATTAACGACACAACAGTCATTGTATACAATTGTCGAAAAGAACGATAATGGAAACTCAAGTACACCTTCGTACGTGGGCGGTTTTTAGGTGTTAACACCTCGCACTGAGGATAACGCCATCTTGGATTTTTGCAATTTTTTTACTGTTCAAATTTCTCATATTCCTGGTGCATTTTTGCACTGCACAGATACTAGGTTATCATAAATGATCCGAGATATCAGGTAATACAAATGCACTTCCATGAAGAGGGATGAGGTGGGTGGGCACTGGAGCCACGTTTGTATGACGTGCGAATGCGACGGATAGAGCTCTTTGGCCTTCATCGTTTCTGGTATGACCTAGGCGTAGCCGTTGCATCCGCCCCCTTGTGAGTGGGGTTGGGTGTAACAGCCTGCACACAACGATTTCACAACCCGTCAAAAGTTACTCCACTCTGTTGCATTTGAGGCAAATGAGCAATCAAGACACCTGATGTTACCGCATTACTGATGCAAATCCCAGCATGGGTGCCTATTTATTATTATGTCCATCTCTCACAAACCATAGCTAAAACGACTGTACAGTGACGTCATGGCCAACGAATTATTCAAAGTTGGCCATCTCTGTAGGTCATAATATATGTGTCACATCTGTGGAGTGCGATCCGCCCCTCTCCTTCCCCTTCTCATCTCGGTGTGAACGCCTCAGTGAGGTACAATGTACCATAGCGCCACTATGACGTCATTGGTGCCAGGTGCACAGATATTATATTGTTACTTTGGTGATCGATCTCGTTGAGCGCAAGTGCGTTTGAACTCTCTGCGGCTCATGTCATCCTGGTGTAATGCAATACAAAAGTGCATAGCGTGCAAAGTATTCTTCAAACGGTACACAAACTTGAACTTTACTTTCAAGGTACAGTGGGAAGAAACGATGTGTCAGCATTATTTATTAGTCTAGATAGATCATCATTTTTCAGTAAAATATTGATCACATTCAATTGCTCTTCTTGCAACGAAATTCGGACGTGGACTTTGTTGAAAAGCTTGTCAACGTTAAATCTAGTGTAACTTACCGTTACTAGTTAGTTAGTTAGTGGCTATATTTCTAACGATTAGAGTGGGTCTAGACTTTCAGTCCCTCTATACTAGGACAACATAATCTAAAAGGAGATATTTATTACATGTAACTAACGGCATAAATCACTGATCTCTATATCACTATTAACTGGATTACTGTAGTTCGAAATAACGCCACGTGGAGAATATAAGCCCCTTCGTCTTTAAACATTAATTATTTCATTATTTTAATTTAAAAGTAATTTTATACCGTTATTTATTGGTAACTGGCGCCCGCTACGTCATTCGCGTACGCCGCTGAGGGATCCACGTTCCCAGATCTATATCTACATCCACTGTGATCGGAATTAACAAGCCAGGCAAGCCTAGAAACATGACCACAAGCTAACGTCTAAAAAGTCTCATCAGTTCGTTGGCTAAGCTCTGATGAGATAGTTCTCCTCGCTCGCTTCAAATGTGTAGTGAGGGACAAAGAACTCTTCAAGACCAGCAATTCACATTTGGCGAACCTCACATTTGTCCGTTACAGGTACACTGCCTCACGGAATATGGACTGAACGGTTTAAAGCGTAAAAATAACACACAACATGCGCCGTCCTCGTCGGCATGGCAAAGGCATTTGCCAAAAACACAAACGCCTGATTTGCAAAGTAGAAGAGAGAAGTTTTAGAAATCCCAGATACACTTATCACTAAGGACTATATATCTAACCGGCACTTCAGATGCCGAGTAGACAGCATCTGAAGTGCCCTCTCCTCCTCCTCCTGGGCTATGTACACGAGTCTAAGATAAGTGAGGGTTTCCCATCTCTAGCAGGCCATCACTGCGCTCGGTGTGTGGTTTGGATGATCGAGTATAGGAGTCATCTCTGGACAGCTTAGGGCTACATGCTCCGGTGACGCAGCTGTCGGCGGCACTAAGCACAGTAAAAGCTACAGGCATCATGGCCTTAGTAACCCTCTACGGCACAGAAATACCCTGAGTAAATTCTGTTAACTATCTCAAAATCACACTTGACCATGCTCTCTTACCTTCAAATAGCACGTAACCAAAGTCAGTAATAAAGAGCGGTACGTCTTATATAAGCCTTGCTACCTAATAAATGCTAAAAGTAAGATGTCTTCTCAGAAACAAGCTTACGTTCTACAAAGTCTGTATCCGCCCAATAATGTCATATTCCAGGTCAGTATTCACTCACGCTATACCCTCTCACATAGAGATTTTGCAAAAAGTACTTCCTGCGAATGGCCACCGACTTTCCGTGGTACGTACGTAATCTCGGCCTACACATGGACTTTGAATTGTCCTCTATCAGAGGTCACTTCATAGACATATCAAGTGAGTATTTCGCTAGGACGTCTCGTCACCCTAACCCTCTCGTTACAGAAACAGTGGACTATGATCCACACTGGGTAACTATCATCGGTCGTCGACCCAGACACGCTCTGTCAGACGTATACGTTCATATCACGACTACTATCAAACACTTTCATCAAACACGCTCTCTGACACGACTCCGCACACCCGGTATAGGGGCACGCAGACGTTCCCGGGGATAGATTCGAAAGATACGCTACAATCCATACACTCGTGCAAGTAATACAACAGCACACACGCACGACTACGAACAGTCCGAACGACACCTTCAGAGTGGGGACTAATTCCAATACGATTCACGAATAGCTCAAATAATAACGCCGTACTGGCTAGGTGTTCCGAGACCATCGCACGCGAGTTCCTCCACGCATCTGAGGGTGAAGGGGGTTACGCCCCCCCAGTCATGATCCTCTCTATGAGCCGAACGTTAACGTCAGTGCCGAGGACATTTTAGTTAACGCACGCGAGCTGACCCAGACGTCAGAGCCGGAGGAGTAGGGACCTTTCTGTCCGTCAGGCAAAAAAATGCAAAATATATAATAATAGTTAAATTAACTATTATTATATAACTTCGAATTGTTACCGCATCCCCCTTATTTCCCAGATTTGACCCCGTGCGAATTCCACTTATACTCGAATTTCGAAAAAATGGTTAGGTAGCCGAAGATTTTCATCAAATGATGAAGACATTGTCGCCGCAGATGAGTATTTTGAGGCGTTAGAGATAACATTGTACATTGGTGTAACGGCATTGGAAAAGCGCCGGACTAAATGCATCGAGGTAGGAGAAAACTACGTTGAAAAATAAAATTATTTTAAACAGATTATTAAAGTTTTTCTTTTTGGTTTCGGATAATTATCAATCACTCCTCGTATGTTACTGGTGAAGTACGGGCTGTTTTGGTGACTACCGACGAGTATAGACCCCGTGGTTATTATCAGTTTTGTACGTTCATATATTGAAGTCATAAATATTGACCTCTGAGTAAAGCAATATCATTGTAATATCCTGGCGTCCTGAAATTTTTGAAGAAGATGCCTCTTGGTTACATAATACGGCGATCGACTGGCTTAATTGGTAATGCGGCGGTTAGTGCTTGTGTTACGGCAGAGATTCTGGCAGAGGTTCCCGCTTAGATCGTAGATGTTTATATATCACTATATTAAAAATAAAAACTAATAAAATTTCTTAAATTTATAAGAATATAATTAACATACCTCCGTTGTTTAGTACCTGTAACACAAGTCCTTAAGACACTCTGCATGGGGCTAGACTAACGTGGTGTGATTTGTCCACAGATATTATTATTATGAATAATAATACCAGCATGAGGATTATCGGCTATTAAGCCGTACGTATTTCCAGCTCATTGCGAAAGTCTCGTGGACCATTGGGAGGGGATAATATGAATGAGGTGCATTTGCATAAGTGTGCGGTTAATGTAATTTTTTTAACAAATATTTTATTCTAGATTTCGCAGATCTATATAGATCAATATAATTAACTAATTTTGTCCTTGTCGTTTCTTTTTGTTAATTATTTCATTTTCGATGGTTCAGGCTTGATACGTCATCACTGGTACAAAGATAGCTGTCATCTTTTCCCTACACTTTGCAGTTTAATTGTGACATTAGCAAATGCCGAAAATGTTATAATAGCAAAACAAATAGGATCAAGGCCTTGCCCATATGCCATGGTCATTTTAATAGAATGATTTTATTGCTTGATAGTTATGAGTTTTGTTGTTTGTTTTGATAATTTAATATGACACTAAACAGGTAAATGTCAAATAGACACCAGTTTAGGTATGCTGACCCAACATGTTTGACTGCTCACTTTCCCTCGTATGTATAAGAATTCTATAAATAAAGAATTTAAAATTATATATATATATATACAGGTATTATAAACAACGTCGATACTTTTTGTGCGAGGAGACGCGTCTATGCCCCATCGCCGGCCCTGATTGGGGTATAAATAAAGTTGAAAACATGCGAATTACTTCACATCCGTTGAAATGCATTTAGTTTGCACTTACACGAGGATAGCAGAAATGGTCAGAGATATCCGACTGACAAACTGTATTTCGATGAAGGGGGTTGGGGAGGGTGTGAATTTGTACCCACCCGTTAGTGGCGGGCGTAAACACGCAGCATGAATGATGTGTATGAAAGTAATGAACCGTGAGCCAGCAACAGATTTCCATGACCAAGTTCGTCCCTGTCTATCTTGTACAGTGATATAGACATACATAATTTATTTACTGCCCATTTTTTGTGGATTGGGCAGCAGAATGGACTACGTTCATAGATGCAGTTGTCATTTGTTTTTGGAGTTACGTACCTTAAAAGGAAAAAAGGGATCCCTTATAGGATCTCTTTGTTATTCGTCTGTCTGTTTGTTCGTCTGTTTCTACAGATAAGCAGACAGACCTTACATAAGGACTTTTCTCTGGGGAGCACGTGGAAATGTCTACGTGACTGACAGACCTCTAAAAAATACGATGCCCTACGTGTGGAAGTCCAACTCGCACTTGGTTCCTTTTTAAATTATAGAAATATTTTCATAGAGTATTTAGAGTATACTGTTTTACCCATGTCGAGTTAATCATCCAACCCGGCAAAATACCGCTAGACCAGCTCATAGATTTTTTATTTTACTAAAAATATTGAGATAGTCATAATAATTTCTCATATTTTCATGAGCGAAGATATATCAATTCCACTTCTAGTTACATTAGACGATAATTCTTCTGTAACCAATCAGCAGCTGATGATCATAGCACCTCATATTTGTTATCATTCATTTCACTGAAGCATTGTACTATATGTCGATTGTGAGGATGTGATTGACGAAATCTGCCCTGGCTCGGGTTCTATAATATTGCTGGTATTCACTTTAACGTATAGACATACGAGTATATGTCTGAATGCGATGAGTACAGTAGGATATCTATCTCCTTTTAATATTTTCTGGTATATCATAGATAAAGTGTAGCAGTTGAATAAAGTTTTCCTTTATTGGGAATGAGAGAATTAACGACCAGTCGGAACTTTATGTCAACATAAATCGAAATCGATAAACATCTATACAACAATTTCGATGCCTTCCCAACCAATGGGCCACTGTCATAAGCCAACCGAAACTCAGCCCACTTCACACTGGTGTTGCTTGAGTGAGACATTCGCCGAATTCGACACAATCCCAATTCTTCTGCAATACAGTAATGACAAGAAGCCTCTCTCTATCAGTTTTTGCGCCATTTCAGTAGTTATGAGACGACATGCTTCGGAGTGAAGATATCCTGGCAGTTGCCACTTATGTTAACCTAAAGTATGGCCCGATGAAGACTTTTTTATAAAATAGACGGGCAAACGAGAAATCGAAGCCTTTTCGACGCCCATGAACATCCACACAATTACTATGCCGATGTGTTGCATTCCTTCCCCCAATGGGCTACCGGCTACTCAAGACTGCTGAATGGAGATAATATCCTCACCATTGAGGATATTATCTCCATTCAACAGTTTCGCGTAACTTCTTATAAGTGGAGCCATACCGGGTAGCATGTCCGGGGAGGTACCACCAACTCCAGGCGATGGCTATGCTGTTACATTTCCAGCTTTTTGTGCGAGCCAGTGCCCCATTGGGGAGATATGGTGGACTTAGTTTGGCCTTAGTAATATATAATCCCAACAACATTAAATCATACTACTTAAGTATGTGGAGCGTGTCGACCCGTCCCACGGGGAATTCAGTTTAGGTATCGTATATTATAAACATTCCAACTACTTTTTTCAACTTTTAAATTTAAATAAAGTTTTGTACCGAGCTCGGTACAAAACTTATTTTAAACTGCCAAAGAAATTAATTATTCACTACCTGCTTAATGCCATATTCCTATATAGGATTTATTTAACCTGTAAGAATATGCAATGCTGATAGTGACTGTGTCAAAAGTGTGAATTAAAACTCACGTCAAAGACTTTACACGTGGTCATAACACATGTTAAACACCGTCGGGATCTCACTCTGAAGTTTGTGAAAACACTAAAGTAGCTCCATCATTACATAGAGTTGATAAAGCACAAAAAAATACCGATTCCTTGTAGACATAATCTGTAAAGCTATTCGAATCATCTTATTATATAATTTGTATATTTACCACGTTTGTTTAAATTTATTTGACCGCGCACCTCCTCAAAATTGCTGAAAAATATTCCGTAAAATTAGTAGTAAAATTAGAAAGAGAAACCGTGGAGCAAAGCTTGGAAATAAATCGATCCATCATACAATCTGTATGGTACCTACATTCCGATGCTATGCATTTATTTACTGTACTTGCACTGGGCTAGCATAAATGGTCAGAGATGTCGACAACTAGAATGCACTTCGATGAAGTGGGATGGGGAGGGTGGAAAATGTACCTACCTGCTGGGGGGGGGGGAGTAAACACGTGGATTTGTAGTGATCTTGCGTTGCTTTCATTCAAGTTTTGATGAAAACTATAACTAAAACGTATGTATGATGTCCGAACGCGATGAGTACTAGGTAGTAAGTATGTCATTATTTGGCATCCATATTTCATGGTAACTAAAGTTTAGTTGTGTTGCTGTGTTTTTATATCTGATGTCACAGAGAAAAAGGGTATCAACTAACCGATCTCGCTTACTCATTGACGATGTAAATTGACGGCTACGCTGTCGCATTTCATTTGACTTGTGTCTGCGACAAAGCGCGCATACCATTTGGATTTTAGGGGGGCGTCAATAGTCCAGGAAAGTCTAAGAATGCTCAATCACACACTAGCATCCAGCACTTTAATATTGGCGAATTTAACTGCCCAGCGGTCTTGTGGTAAGCATCTCCAGAAGTTCCCGGGTTTGATTCCCGGATCGGACACAACACAAAAAGTGCTATAATAGTTTTCTAATTCTAATGACTGTCTGGAGTTAGGAAGTTGCCGATGTTATGCCCCCGTGCCTCGGAGAGCACGTTAACTCGTCAGTCCTGCGCATGATTTCTCTCCAGTCGTGTCGGTTATCCATCCCATCGGAATACGAGTAAGTATATACGAGAATACTGAGGGAGTAGGTGTGCACTCGTGTCTACGTAAATACTCTTAACATGTCCCGCACAGATGGCTCTTCCTAATGGAGATGGTCGCTGTAGCCGATATTCGGCTAGGACGACATTATAAATATTATTATTCTTGGCTAAGCCTTTCACCTTTCGCCTTAAGCGTCCTAAAGATTCAATCTTATGGACTGCCAGGGAAATTGTGCAACTGCAGTTAATTCTGCAAGGCTGTGGTTTTGTCGTCCACGAGGCATTTATTGTTATGTGGTTGAGTATTAATCTTTCCTGGGAACACGTTACCGAGTATAGAAACAAACTTGTATCTTCTAGTCGAATTGTTCTTAGCAAGAGCCGAGACTTTCGCTACTAAATATCGGTTTTAGATGAGCTAAAGGGACTAAGTGAGACGACTAAATTTGCTCCAACGTAACCCTAAAAATACACAAGTTTGCGCATATACCTCGCTGCTTTTCTATCTCAAAATACCTCATAATGGCGTCAGCTAGTATTGGATGAAAACGAGCCATACGAATCGTTGACGATCAGATATATAACCGAGCAACTTGATCCTTAGGCATTCCGGAGCGATGTCGGCTCGGTCTCTCTGTGTTTTCACAACACTCCCACTGTTCTGAGGAGTTGTTAAAATTAACACGAGCAGCGTCGGAACTCTAAGTTCCACTGTCACCACCTCAATGTCCCAAAGTCAACAGCTGTGAAAAGGAGGGCAACGGATCGGCATTCTCATGCGGATGTCCATGGGCGTCAGTAGTCATGAAGAGGCTCCATTTTTTCATTGGCCCACCTATACTTTAAAAAACTGTGCCTTTAGGACACAATTGCTTACCGCGCACAACATTGTTGTGGAACCAGCTCACCCTCGGTACTTCCGAATACGACCTGCGGCTCATAAATAAAAGATGCTACTCCTATCTTAAAGGTCGTTTAGAGTAAACGACCTTTAAGATAGGAGTAGCCTGTAAACCTTCAATTCTGCGGATGCCTATGGATGGCCGGTAGTTACCTCCCACCCAACTACTAATACAAAAATAATGCTCAATAACGCTTATCCTATAAAAATAATGTACCGGTAAAGTACTGTAATGCGTTAGCTACAGGGTTAACAATTTAAATGCCATAAGCATATAAATTCTTACACTTACTTCAGGCAGTTCACATACGACGAGGCAAACGCACGTGAGTCCTTCTCATTAGACCGGCTGACCGTTGAAATTATATGAATTTTAAGATAACCCAGAACTAAAATATTTAATTCTGCCTGGTTATTTTATTCTCAATGGCGTCGCCGTCATAATGGTCCACGCATCATTTTTACAAGTTCCTATTGAACTTGGCGCGTTATGTGGCACTTGGTTCTCTCTGGTTATCACATTAGCCTTAACTTTTCTTAAGATGTGTAATTTTTTTTGTACATTATAAATAGGCCCATAGGAGAGGAGGAGGTAGAGAGGACAGAGCATCTGCGTGACAATAATGTGTATGTCTATGGGCGTAGGTAGTCGACATTTGACCATTCCGATTTCTTGTTTGCCCCGTTTTCTATAAAAAAAAAACTAGTGTCAGTTTATGTAGAATAAATATATGTCACAAACTAAGGTTTTACAAGTAAAAATAATAATTAATCATATAAATTAAGGCTTAAAAATCAAAAGTAAAAAAAAATACTTCTGACTTTTTATTAAGTGAACAAAGAATAATATTATATTACTTAACTTATTCACATGATAAAAAATGAAAACTTAAGAAATTGTATAAATTGTTAATTATATTCTTAAGAGAATAAAAAGTTGTTACACAGTTTCTTTTGTCTTTCTCTTTTAGCCACGTTATATGTAACATAACACGTTGTTATTGCTGTAAGAATTGTGTTAATAATTATATGTGAGCATTTATTATTTTTTGTTTTAGTTGTATATATTACACTATATACTTCGAACGGAAATCGCAAGTAAATACATCTTTTTTTATATTCGAACAGTTAGATGCTCATAAACAATCACATAATTGCTACTCACGTCCGTTGCCCACCGTCGCTTCTGACCTCCAATGGGCTATATCTATAACATTTTCTCATGTGTCATTCTAAACGAGTCATGCAAATTTACAGGTATATTATATTTAAAGGCATATTAATTTTTTCTTAAACTATATAATAAATGCAAAATTTTGGATTTTGACAACAATAACTTCGTTACACCAGCTCCCTAATGGGTTGGAAGATGAGGTGTGTGTGAGTGTGTCAAAATAATAACAACAACATATTCACACCAGCTCCCTAACTGGTTGGCAG
>JAFELO010004634.1:65170-90669 GCA_017140195.1 Eumaeus atala
AGTCTGTTCCCATCTGCCCGGAAAGAGGGGGTCGGTTCACCTATCATCTCCCCAAATCAGAAGACACAAAAGTCTTCGCTCGTCCCATGAACTCTAGGGGCGGATGCAATGGCGTCGCCAACCAAAAACTTGAACCTGTTGAATTATTGTTATTATTAAAAACATGTTCATTACTTATTTGCAATATTACTAATAATAGTATTTAGTTATTACGAGAAAAAATAGTTTTCAGCAATTTGTTTACAATCCGAATATGATTCGGGTTCTCGAATGAGGCCCGGATTCGAGATTGATTCGAACTAAACACTAGTCAACACACACAAGCAGCATGCAAGTGTTTGGAACGTTTAACATGCATTCACTTAAGAATGGTCAACTAATCCGAACTCCTTATGCAGAGTCTAAAATAAAACAAATTTTGTGTGATATTTTTTGTTGATAAAGCTGGCATAGTGTCAACGTCGAAAGATCCTTAATAATATTCTGCACATAGTTCGTATGGTTTCAAATTTGGTGTTACAGGTTAAAGTTATTTTTGGAGCTAACTTCATTTAAGGCACAGGGCAAGAAAAACATATGAGAAGGTTAAACCGCGATGGAGGAACCGAGCGTAGCACGAACGTAACGCTTTACTACATTCATACTTCTTCACGTCCATTTATCGAAATGCGAACAAACGGCACATCACATTATTTCGGAGTGCAGCATAGAGAGTGAACCATAGTATTAGTCAATATTCATAGCGTTAACGGGGTAATTTAAAACGGTGAACTCGTGCATAGGGGGGAGAGCTTAGGTGCTTTCAAACGTTCTTGTCATAACTATTAAGGGCAAAATCTAATTTTAAGCCCGTCATAAGTGATAACAAATCAAATGCAAATTTGTTACAAATTTTGTATCGGGCATTAATAACGCCGTCGTGCAAAATAGCGTGTAAGTCACTCACTTGGCTGCGCTAAGAGTACAAGTCAATGTAATCAGAGCCGACCGAATTCGGCTTACTAAATGCCATGCGTACTAAAACGTATTACTGTAATGTCCTGTTATACTGACCAGCGTTATCATCCTCTATGTTCACCCACACCACGGTAAGGGCTATCATTACCATCACCATGCCATGTTAACGATGAATTTACATATTTTAAATACTAGAATGAACAAGCAAGCAGAAGCTTTTTCATATTAGTGATTACTGACGTACATAGACATAAAAGAAAAATGTTGTACAGATGCGATGCTCATGGTGCGCTCCTCTAGTGTATCCACACTGGTATCCGGAGGAAGATGATGATACGAGGACATTTCATCATCATCAGCCTATCCGCAGGCGTACCTACGTATAAACTATGTACGAATACTTATAAGAAATAATAAATAAAAACTTATCTCGTGCTCATTGCCGATAACCATATATATGTGATGGCGTTATGTACGAGGTGATTGATAAGTATCCGAAACGACAAAAAATAGTTTAATAATCTACTTAAAACAATTTCACTTTCCAACGTTTCCTTCTACCTTAATGCTATTCGTCCGGCGCTTCTGCAATGCCGTTACACCAGTATGATAAAATGTTTTCCCTAATCCCTCATATTACTGGTCCATGGCAACAACGAATTCATCATTTGATGAAAGTTTTCGGCCACACAACCATTTCTTGAGGTTCAGGAATAAGTGAAAGTTTCATCCGGCCAGATCGGGGGAATAGGGGGATGCGGTAACAATTAGAACCGCAATTCACGGAGTTTGGCAACTGCAACCCTACACGAGTGCAAAGGTGCGTTGTCGTGGTGGAATAAAACTTTCTTTTTGGCTAAATGAGGCTGTTTCTTTCGGATTTCTTCACAAAATGTTTGCAGCAAGCTTTCATAATATTTTCCATTTATCATCCACTAAAATAATCCCTCGCATCCCAAAAAAACAGTCGCCATCACTTTGCCGGCCGACAAAACCGTTTCTGCTTTCTTCGGAGCAGATTTTCTGCTCCCATTCCACTGCTTAGATTGTTGTTTCAGGAGTACAATAATGTATCCATGTTTCATCTACTGTCACATAACGCCGCAAAAACGTGTTAGTATCACGCTTAAACAGCGCTGAACACTCCGACGAATCGTCCACTCGACATCGCTTTTGGTTAATGGTGAGCAAGCGCGGCACCCATCGCGCGCAAAGCTTTTTATTCGCAAATGTTGGTATAAAATCATAAAAAAGCGTTCAGAGGAGATGCTTATCATCTCTGCTATCTGTTGTATCTTTAAGCGTGCATCATTCAAAACGACGGCCAGACCTGTTGTAGTCTTCGCAGCTCTGTCTCCCACGTTTAAAATCAGTTACCCAGGTGTGAATTGTACTGAAACACTGTCTGGATTGGCTTTATTCTGTGTCGCTGTTTTCCCTTTTAAAAGGTAAAACTTTATCACCGGACGAATTTCGTTTCTTTGCATCGTTGAGAAAAATTCCTAGAATTTCTAATTCTAGGAAATTCAAATTTGGCGTTCTAGTTTCTTATATGTTAATGTAATAGATTCTGTTTGCCTATGTTTTTTTCAAATTCGTCGTTTAGGCCAGTTATCAATCAGCCCTCTTAGGTACGTCACATAGCTGTGTTACCTCACCACACAACCAATACTAATAATAAATGGTTACAATAGTACCAGTGGGTAGTACACATATGACCTACCATTTTAGTGTGCCAGGCAGTTAATGTGTAACGGCTAGTTAATAACTTAGTTTAATTTGTTTCACTGATCGGGTACTGTCCGAATAGTCTTCGCAACCGGCGTGTCTGTATGAAGAGAGTAACGAATGTGGAGGTGGCAGGACAGGTATTTAAGGATCGTGATGTATGGCGTACCATTCTTTCTGCATACCCCATTAGGCAGCTGGCGCGAAGATGCAGTTGATGTTATTAATTTCTTTAAGTTATCAAATCAGCCATCTCCATCATCATTCGTTCCTCTCTTCGATAAAATATACTGTCCATCTATATAAAATAGCCTCCAAACAACCTGAAGACTTTCTATTTTATTTTGTGTCAGCGAGAAACTAAACGGGGTTCAGGGGATAGTGTGGGTGCAAAGTAGCCACGTTGATCGGAGCTGTAAGGAACCTCTCGCTTAGGTGTTACCCGCGAGATGGTTCCGTTATATCTGCCTCTGCAATGGTGAATGAGTCCCGCTACGGGACTGCAGGACCTTATTTGATTCATTGCGTTGATATAGTTGTCACTATACCACGAGGCATTCAAAAACTTTGAGCCCAATAAAAAGCACAGGAAATGTTTAGAGTACAAGTGTCCTCCCAGTAAAAGTTGCCACAAACTTCTTTTTGTTCCTGAGTAAAAGATAGTACTCCATTAATACTGATTGTCCAACTTAACGGCTGTCGCTGATAGTGTCATGTTGTTTTGTTGTTGTTGTTGTTTTTGTTTCAACCTGCACATCGTTGTTCACTCGAAAGCCTTTCCTACAGATACTTGTCTTTACCCTATGTATAAATCAAAGCCCACAAAAGCCAGCTGTGTCTTTATCTGGCCGTTTTTTCCCAAAATAAAATTGAAAGGTGTGCGGTTTTCACTCATGGATTTAGTTATTTTCGAGGAAGGTTTTAGTGTATAAAAAAGACGAGAGATCTCTATACGTATATAAATAAGAATATCCAAATTTCGTTACACTACCAACTTCCTGGCTATGCATAAGTTTTAAAAATTCAAATGTTCTTGTCAGACTTTTTGGTTAGACCCAGGATCCGGAACGTAATTGAACAAGCTTGCCGCAACAATATGAAGCGGTTCAGTCCTTGAATGATAAGATTTGAAAGATGTGGTCATCGGATTGCTAATCTCAGTTTAATGAGTTTTGTGGCTGTTGCTTGCTGTTTATATTAATCGAAACGTCTATAAAGTATATCTGAACCGACGCAGAGAAAAAGAATCTGATGATGATCATAAAACAAGGATGTGGTGGTGGTTTTATATTGTAGTGGTAAAAGTGCAGGGCGGAAGGCTGGTTGCCTTGGAGACGATCGAGGCCCGCCCACCTGAGTTATGATGGAGTGATGTGTGCAACACGCAGTGTGTTGGTGTGATGCAAGCCGCGTCCATACTCCTTATGTTTTCCTGGTAGGGTTGCAGTGCGAAAATCAATCGAATGCAAAGTGCAATGGGACATGCGCAAAGTGCTTATTTTAAGTATACAAAACGTATCTAAAGTAATTTATTTTGCAAAATTCTCACATATAAATTACAGCATAGTACATGAAAAAACGGGACATCAGTTTTAGTCTAAATTATGTAGATCTTGCAAAATTGGTCTTAAGTTCGACATACGCTTGCATAGCTGTCAGCGCCGATCTTCCGCTTGAGCCGTCTGGTATCCAGACGGACCCACCAACAATAAACGTGAAGTGACATATTATACAAATGACGTCACAAGATATTTAGACATGTGATGTAAAATGCATTCGATGTTCGCGAATGAATATATTGTACCTACGCAGTTAAGGTACTCGTATGACCTGAAATTTGTCGATGTGTCAATCTTTGATGTTGGTCAAATATTTGATGATATGATTTTGAATTTAATGATTTGATCACTAAGTAAAAAGTGTTTGACCAAATCCATGATAACCCCCAATAATCGAAGCCTCACTCTCAACTGCACAAAGATCTTCCTGGCTGATGGTGCATCAACTTGTCGTCTTTGTCTCCGGATGGGATTGGGTTAAATAATTTTAATTTAAGAAGTTATGCCATTGCTACACTGCAGTGCGGATGAATGGTACTTATCAGGTGTGATAAGTACCTCCTGCTCGCGTGGTACCATTTTCTAAGCGATGTTAGGCCATCTTGTTTCGTGCGGTGTGTGATTAGCGGTGGCCGATTGTGAGACGCGGAGACGCGGGAAGAGGCTGGCAAAGCATCTGAGTATGTATGCACCGTACGGATGTTAATAGGCAGCAGTAGTCCCCAAGTAATTTCGATTTAACGCTTCTCACTTTTAAAAAATGGTGTTCGACAATGTTCTTTGGTAATATAATTTACGATAATGATACTTGTGGATTGAATAAGTTTTCTTCCCCCTTTAAAGTTTGCCACCTCACCCACTCCACGGGAAAATGTAGTGTTCGATTTCAGGGGGGCCGTGAAAGGTACTGACCTAACACCTATATCCATCACTGTCTAATTGCTGTAACCCAGAAGAGGACAACAGACGTATGCACTAGTACTGCTAGGATATGACCTAGATAGCGTTGCAAGCTAACTACATGTGATTTATGATGTCCTGGTAGATCGCACTATACTTTATTTAAAGTTTTGTAAGAATAAAAATAATACTTAGTCCAGGAAACTGTATCATGAATTTATTTTCCATGAATTAATTTTAAAACTTAACTTAAAATTAAAAAAAATTCTTCCCGACTTAGCGTAGAACTTCACCAATTTTACTGCATCGCAGCAATGGTACCAACTATTAAATAACTTTTGTGTTACAATTAATAGCGCGTTCATGAAAAGTGGAAATAGGGTGAGATGACGATTATTGGTCTCATTTAAAATCAATACTGCAACATGCGCAGATATTAAAACAGCTACTTCAAAGTATGGTCTCCTGGTTAACTATAGTTTACCCCGATAAGATATAATTTATATGAACAAACAAATCCTACGTCTTTTAAAAAAGGTTTATAAAGAAAACGGGATTTTAAAAAATATTAGTGTTTAAAATTTATTATAGCAATTAGCAGGACGATACAATTTGAGCAGACCACTTTTTCTTTCCATTTTGGAGTTGAAAAAATTAAACCATTTTGTTAACCTGATATAATACAAGTGATTACACTTCAGACACTGATACTTGATATCCTGTTGTATAAAGTGCATACGGGGGGAATTATAGAAGCAAAGTGTTAGGCATTGCCATTGTAGCTCTCCAGCGAAGCTTTGATGTTATAACACCGTCGTGGATATCCCTCCTTATACCATAAAAAATAACAGTACACGTGACAATTTTAACAGACCTGCATGGCTGGCTAGCATTCTTATCGCATCGGTTGGCAATACTCCCGCCAGGATTGGACTACCGGTGCATTGTTTTTCTGCTATCTGTAGAAAAAATATGTAGTAGATATTAAAATACTATTAGGTTTCGTAAAATATAAATTTTAATGTTTGTTCTATACAAAAACATATTATGAAAATTAAAAGAGGGACTGCTCGTCTAGGTGGGGAATATTTGCCTACAGACGCCAATAGTCTTCTCTGCGCCAATTCCCTGATAGGGTAGGCCGAGTAAGTTAGGTAGCTATGTACATTCATAGTGTGATTTTACCTATGACTCTTGTCAACACGCCTTCAATGGTTTGCCTACGCTTTGTGCTTCCTCCTACGGGCTGTGTTTGTAATCAAGTTCGACATAGAAATTACTATCTCAATTATAGGCGAACACCATCATCATCATCATCAGCCGGACGACGTCCACTGCTGGACATAGGCTGATGCGGGGCCGCCACTCGAGAACCTTTCTTGTCCAACGGTTATCGGTTCTGCGAGCCATGTAGCCTGCCCATTGCCACCTCAGCTTGCTGATTCTCTAAAATGTGTCGGTTACCCTAGTTCTCTTGCGGATTTCCGAATTTTGGACCACATCTCGCAGAGAAATACAGAAATAACCATAGCGCTTTTCATAGCACGCCGAGTGACTTTGAGCCTGTTAAAGAGGCTCTCATTTAGCGGCCAAGTCTCGCTTCCATATGTCATCACCGGCAACACACACTGGTCGAACATGTGTTTTCGATACACGTGATACAATAAATGAGGCTTAAAGGGTACGTTCACAGTTATGTCCCAGCCACACTACCGGATGACTGCAATGTCCAACATCGTGAATCGTGTTAATTATTAACATTTCTTACTTAGCGATGCCGGGAAACGAGGTTGAATATCGAACGTGATCCGGTTCGTGACACAGAGTGACCACACTGGGCAGCACACGCGGACTTAACATAATGTCAAAACATCAACACAAACGCTTCTGGTGTTGAAGATGTATTAAAACAACAAATAGAAAAAGCGTTTTATTACAAAACAAACATAAAATAGAAATAGTCTTAGGTTAGATACTGTACGTAATAGCTATAGTAAGCGAGGCCGCGGTCTTCACTTGTTCAGGATGCGGGTAACTTCTGCTAGGGGTGTCGAGTAGGTGCCAGGTTTAGCCAGATTCACAAGCTGCTCAGCGATCTCCAGACCCACTCTCACTTGAGCTTCCTTTGTTGAGGCACCTAAGCATTATATTAATATTAATTATGGCTTCTAAATTGTTGATTATACTAAACGTGTTGTCCCCGCGGACTTGCACGTGTAACTAAAACGTAAAACTATTGATAGGATTTTAGTCACTATTTAATCATATTTACTTCGACTTAGGGAACGGTCACGATTTAATCAAAATCGGTTCAGTAGTTTTTAAACTTAAAATTACGGAATAAATTTTTGTTTCAAAAATCAAATATCAAAATTGTGAAATAATTGTACTTTTGAAGTCGCTGTCAATACATAAAGGAAATGCTTAGCATTCACTTCAAAATACAACTATTTCACAATATTGAGATAACTTTGGAAATCAGTCAAATTCTCTAAAATTATTTTTACAAGTAGCTTTTGAATAGCGACTAAATTGTCAAAATTGTTCAAAAATTTATCCTATTTATAATATACAGGCTAAGTATAGATAACTCTGCTGTACAATGACAGCCATATACTTCAGTAAGAGATTATGACACCGCCGTATATGCAGTCGCGTTTCGTACGGTATGATAGTTTTCGGTCGCCCATGTGAGGATTAGAAAAGACAATAATTATATGCGATTATCTCTTGAAATTTGACGTCACGTAACGAGTGGTGACAAAGTCGCTTGTATACATACGGGCTCTGGTCGATGTACATTGTCTCCCCCAGGCGAGCCAGTCTAAAGCTCTCTTTACCCATACTACAGCCAGCTTTATATACTTACCTAAGTGAGGAGTGGCAATGACTGTGGGATGCTGAAGGATCTTCAGTGTCACGAGCTCTGTCGGAGGCTCCTGTTCGAACACGTCGAGTGCTGCACCGCCCACCTGACAAACGTCCGAACATTATTAAAAACAAACTTAATTAATAATATTTTTATTATTGTTTCACGCTCCCAAAATTTAACCGAAGGGATTCATTTCCATAAAATTTATTTTTATGCAATTCCAAATTGTAATCTTTCCATCCAAATCCGTTATTATCGCCAAAGAGTGGCAAACTTAAATGCAAATATTTTTTTTACTGCTCTGTGTCCAGTGTAGCCTCATCTGTTATACTATAAGGCACGTCGGGCGACGCGCGACGGTCTAGGCGGGATTGTGGTCGATAGGGGAGACTGACCAGGGGGTCAGGGTTCATAAGTAGGGACTTACAAACTTTCGAATTGATGGGAATGTAACAGAAAAAATGCCAATAATACATTACCAACAAATTGGGACGATCATGGAAGTATGAAATTAGTAAGCATATCTGACTTACATATCCGTCACCATCATCATCATTATCAGCCCTTATCGGTCCACTGCTGGACGTAGGCCTCCTTTAATGAACGACAAGACGACCGATCTCCTGCTACTCGCATCCATCCACCCATCCACCAATCCATCCATCACATATCCGTATTGGGTTTTAAAAGTGTTTTAGTTTTTAGATAAATAACTCGTATGCTTCATATTAATTACTTCCCAACCGAGGCTTGAGAAACATTTTGAAATTTGTGGTATATTTGGCAGCTAAGTTCGTTAATCAGGATTTTAAGACACCTGTAAAACCAGCTGTTAATCTACTAATGGCGCCATCTTACCTGGCCCGATTCAAGTGCATCTAGGAAATCAGGCTCATTGATAAGTCCGCCGCGACCAACGTTTATAAACCTAACTCCCTTTTGGCACTGATTAAGAGATTCTGTGTTGATGAAATCTGAAAAATACATTTTATGGTTAACAATCTGTATACACAATAATACTCTTTCCTTACTGCGCGACTCATTGACTGACAGACAGACAGCGTACAGCCCAACCTACTGTACCTTGAAACTTGAAACTTAAACTTTTAATTTTGGTACAGAGGTTCCTTTTACGATGCATGTGAGCACCAAGAGAGGATTTTCAGAAGTACAACCGCTGATGGGGTAATGGGAATTTTACCATGCGGGCAAAACTTTGGGGCACTGCTATTATTGAATATGTTCCAAAACACCTGATTGTTTTTCTCAAAATCTACTGATGGGATATTCATGCGGTTTTCACCGACAGATTTTGTTGCCCACATTATTGACGGGTGAATCGATAGTATTTAATGAGATATCATATAATAACATCAACAACACATCGTCACGCCAGTTCCCTAAAGGGGTAGGCAGAGAGCACGGAGCACCACATGTCACCACCCCCACATACCTGCCTTGCCTCCTCCACTTTCATAAATCACTTCATACAAACACGCCGGTTGTATAATATATATATACCACGTTAGTACCATGCAAACTATGTGAAAATGTATAGTTTTTTTCAGGTATTAGACAGTTGAAATATTTTTACATTTTTAATACATTTAAAAAATTGTATATATTTAATGACTTTTTTTGTAGCACAAGGGGGCAAACGAGAAATCGGAGCCTTTTCATGACTACTGACGCCCATTTACATTCGCATGATTGTTACGCAGATGCGGTGCGCTCCTATGATCCCCCCTCCAATAGGCCACCGGCTACTCGCAAACGGCACGTAACGCGACAGCAACGCTGTCACTTCACGCCGGTATCAAGTGAGCGAGACGTACTTCCCCGGTCGTGCCGGCCCAATTCCGTTGCATAGGAGCAAGTAGTGTCATGCACCATGCATGGAGCTACATGCTCATACCCTTATCATAGAAATACATAATATACACAAATATCCATAACTTAATTGAGTGTGGTGGGATTCAAAACCACAACCATTGGTGTGGCACGTGTGGGCAAATCATCCAACAGCTGAATTGATTTCAACAGAGGCACCCACTCACACCGTCTCACACTGACCCTGTGCAGGCTTTCTATGCAAGACGCTCAGTAAAGATGATTGAGCAGCGATACGTACTGCGTGTGGAGTCTATAAGCGGCATGTGCAGTGTGATGTAGTCAGCCAGTGGCCAAATCTCCTCCAGTTTTTCCTTCTTCGTGGCGTGGAACTGTTCGCACTGTTCTGCTGTCACGTAAGGATCGAACCCGATCACCTGAAACGTCATTGGGACAAATAACAACCGGTGCCCCTAAATATCCGCATAATTGTTATAAAAGAATTTCCCTTCCTCCTAAGGGGCGACCGGAAACAAAACTTTAGAAAATAGTAGCTCTTGTGCGAAATCACTCTGACAATATTAGTTTTCCGTGAACATAAAATAGCTACGTTAGAAAATAAAAACAACGTTTTAAAAAATCATGACTCCACCTTCAATAGAAATAAAGAAATAAAAAGGTCATATTTTATACATACGTACTAACTCTAGTTGAATCTTAGCTACCTTTCCTATAATCGACATAGTATAAAGAAGGCAAAGTAGCAGTCGGAGGTTCTTTTTTCCAACTTTATGACGCTAATGTCATGTAACTAGTCTCGCTATGTATACGTCACGTCAGGACTAACTTCGCGAAAGCATCGTGCGAGTTTCTTTGAATGTGATAAAACACATTAACTAACAACAATACGGTCCATGTTTATGATGTGCGCTCACCGTCACTAAAAACCGATACCCTGAAGCTAGCCACAGCATAGCGAACATTTTAGTTTTTCAAGAAAGTTACTAATGGATTACAACAAATTTTCAATGTATTAAATAAGGTTACAAAGGTTTTATCTATTGTAATTGTAATTTTTCAACAAACAGATATATTTTTTTAAAGATTTTTTACCTTGTTATGCCAAAGTTTAGAACGAAGTCAACCAGGTGGGAGGACGGCATTCGTGCAGCACCTAGTCTGGGATGGATGCGAGTAGCAGGAGATCGGCCGTCTTGACGTTCATTGAAAGAGGCCTGTGTCCAGCAGTGGACCGATTAGGGCTGATAATGATGATGATGATGCCAAATATAACTTCTAACTCGTGTACATAATTACACATTTTTTAACGTACAACACGTTACAAATTCTACGCAAGCTCATTTACGACATATTTAATCATGACCATAGATGACACGGATATACATACACACACATACACAGATACAAGTATATTTATCACATTGTGCAATATTATTTCATAGAATTTAAAATTCCAAAAGCCTGGATGAAAAGTAGTTAAAAACCGCACACGACGCACCTTCATGCCAAACGCGTGCATGCGGATGGCAACTTCCCGGCCAACTCTACCCAGGCCCAGGATCGCCAGGGTCTTGCCATTCAGTTCTGTGCCGGTGTTCTGTGTTCGCTCCCATCTGCCCGCCTTCAGCGCAGTGCCAGCTTGGACCACGTTGCGTGCCAGCGCAAGCATCAGCCCACAGGTCAATTCGCACGCGCTCATTGCGTTAGCCCCTGGGGCACTGCAACATAATACACATTATTAATGTTTTTTTTCTTCGCGTGGCGGTCAGTTCGCATGTTAAGTCAGAGGTCGCGGGTTCGAGCCTAGGTCATGGATGTTTATATATGTAGTATATATATTTCTATAGTAAAAATATTAAATATATATCCGTTGTCTAGTGCCTGTAACACAAGTCCTAACGGTGCTTACCACAGGCCTGGGCTGTCGTGGCGTGATAAGTACACAGATATTATTATGTTATAATATTAGAATTAAAATTCAGAAAAGTATTAGAAATAAGGTTTAAGAGTGAAGGTCGCGTTTAGAAAGAGGAAGTGTGTGGGAAGACGTTCGCCGTCCAGGATGTATGCGAGTGGCTTAGTAGCATTAGTTTTAGTTTCATTTATCGCTAAAGCGTGCATTGAAAAAGTCCTAGGTTCTGCTGGACAAAAGCATCTTTAAATTGACATCGTATAGAGAAGCAGTAGAAGCGATCTATGGGGGAGGCCTATGTGCAGTAGTGGACGTCATCCGGCTGACGATTATGAAGGAAGCAGTAGACCGATAAAGGCTAATGATTTGGAAAAGGCCTACTTTGAGTAGTGGAAGAGCGTAATACGATGGAGAAGAGTTTCCATTAATTTTCCAATAAAATTGATATTACATATTCAACATGACAATTTTTAGATGATACAGATCACATAAGTAGTTTACGAGTGTTTAGTGACACTATCATAATTTCGCAATCCTGTACGTCGCTGGTGCTAGGTGATAGGTGTAAAATCATCTGATGATCCATACATCGGAATAAGGCATTTCTGTCAATAGCTCTGCGTCCTGGCTCATAGCTCGACGCGCTATAAGAGCATCAGTCCTTCGACAAACTCTCAAAGTGGTCGCTCTTTTCCAAAATAAGTGAAGAACTCCTTTTCTCTGATTTGTCTTGGCTAAAGACCTTGGTGCCTGAGAATTTTACGCCGCCTTATGCCTTTTTTTTTTTTTATTTTGACTGTGCGGAATATCCATGGGCATAAGGTGGTATGTGGTGCATACTGATGGAGATGGTACTCACTTAATGACAGCAATTCCTCGCTCCCCGGCCGTGGTGACATCGATGTTGTCGCAGCCGGCCCCAGCTCGGCCCACCACCTTCAACTTGGCAGCGGCTTCTAGCACCTCCTTTGTCACTTGTGTAGCAGAACGAACTACTAAGGCTTCATGATTCTGAGAATAATGAAAAATACGGAAGTAAATTAAAATGTCTTCCAAAGATTTTTTTTATAGTACAGGGGGTAAACGTAACCTTTCGCGGTTACCAACGCATTATTGTAATGGCGATGCGTTGCCCTCCACTCTTCGCCTCCAATGTGTATGGCTTCTCGTAAGGCTCACGAGAAGCGACACCATAGCTATCACTCTACGGCGGTGTCATGCGAGTGAGAGGTACCTCCCGGTCGTGCCAGTCCAGTTCGGCTGCAATACAGAACGGCACTAGCTCTTGCTACATTTCGGATGAGAGATTGTAATTTTAAGCCATCGCAGCTTTCATCGTGTTCTGGCGGTGAGATTACTAAGAGAGTAAGGAATGCTAAAAGAGACTCATAACATTATATGTTCAGATAAAACTCATAGCACTACCTAAGGTATTTTCTTTACCGTAGACCAACAGACGCTACGCATGTTAACCACCATCGCCGATAAAGACGAATATACCTGAAGTTTATGCAGTAAAAAAAATTTCATTGCATTACTAAATTAATGCAATGAAATGTTTTTTTTTTTTTTTCATAAAGTTAATATCTTTATCTTGTGGGTGTAAGATTAATTATTTCGTCGGACCTGTTGACCATATGTCTGATGTGTTAGGATAATTATGCGGGGATGCCCCGCTTACTTGTACTAATTAAATGTCAAAATATCAAGATTTTCTCTTCCCATTTCCAATTAAGGCGACATTGAAAACTTAAAATTATTGGATTTACAAAAATGTATCAAATTGTTATTAGTTATAATAAAATTCAGGAACTAACATACCGATATCATAAATAGTGAAAGCTTGTATGTATGTTTAAGTATAGTAAATTTAGCACAGGTATAGATTACAATCTGAAATTACTTATCCCGAAAAGAACGTAAATTTTAACTCAAAAAATTCCAAATTCAGACTCACCGGAATCTCTTGTAGCAATTCCTCCTTGGTAATCTTTGCCTTCGTAGTTACCTCGATGCCGTGGGAAGTGAGGAGTTCAGCGCAGTTGGAGCCGACACCATCAACCACCAGTACCGATTTAATTTCGAGAACCATGATGCACTGTAAAATTATACAAGGACGGATAAAACATATCCAAGAAAGTGTATAAAGTCAGCATGTTTTTTTGTTATAGGAGACTTTCCATTCTCTTTTGTGTATTGCATTATTCCAGCCGTAATCGGAATTTTCATTTGTATAAAATTAAATCAATACATATTTTTGCGCACAGAAAAAAATATAAGCTATATATACAGGGTCCATCATAAATAATTTATAAACCGTTGGCTGTAGGTTAACCTGTTATCAGATTGTAAGAAAATAATATTCTTAAGCCCGAGATGTCAACTATGTGAAAATTATACGCAATTGTGTTTTTATTTAAGTTTTACTCCTTCACGATTTCAATTGGTTGCCATTTCAACAAAACTTGTCTTTTTTGTATCTTGCTTCTAAAGACTTGTATTCTTTAATTTAATCACATTATTAGGCATAATTAGATTAAAACATTTGGAAATTCACATTTAAATGTTTCTTTTTTAATTTATTGCCAGTTACATGCTGCAAAGCTTACACCAAATGCTCAAAATCACCAGGCAGTGTATTGGTCAAAAAATGTAGGTACTTTTCCCCGTTTAGAGCTTCACTCAAATGGACCTACAATTCGTCCACCCATGATTCCCGTCCACAAGTTAATTTTAAATTGCATCTGTGGCCTGCATATCACTCTTGGGTTTTCTAATTGCCAGCTGTGTAAATTGTGGAGATTCGGAAATCCATCTATTCGGCACGTGGACTCGTCACTTCATAAAATATTGTCGTAAATCATAGGATCTTCTCTCATTTTTCACAGCATCATGTGACAAAATGCCATTTACTTTGCAGAGTCCCTCCTTGGCATTCATGTTTGTAGCCTCTGATAGTAATAAGGGTACAGTTCATGCCTTTTTAAAATCCTATGCACTGAGTTTTGTGGTATGAAATCGCACTTATGGAAAACTCTATCACTTCGTCTGGATTATGGCGTTGAGATCGTCATTCACAAAATCTTTCTTCCATGAAAGAGTTGTGTACTCTAATGAAGGTCGGGATGCCAAACGTTCGGATATCTTTCCCGATGGACTGCAGCAGCGCGATTGGCGTTGCTAATGCATATTCAATTGGCGTGCATATTTGAGGTATGATTCACAGAAAGTCCGTTAATATGAGCAAAGTCGTCAGAATCACCGGGTCAACTGGACCAAATCACAAGGAATTCAAAGTACAATATTAAAAAGCAAAAACAGTTATAACGAAATGAATATACACAGTAAACGAACGTTACGTACGCTACGTACCATATGATACGATGGTCAAAATGTCACTGAACCGTGAGGTCGTTTGTGTAAGAGACGCGCTAACGATAAGAACAGAAAGCGCTGCGTTGTCATATTCACACTTAACTCACAAAGAATGAAAAAGAGAGCATTACTGACAATAATAATAATTAACCGTCCCTTTCCTGTCAATGTGCAGGTACGACCCCAAGTATAGCCTTTCTTAACATTTTATCTGAGTACACTTGAATTCGGCGTAAGCCAAGGGTGTTTTAACTAGTTGCAGGTAGTAGCACAGATTACTTTCGAATACAAATAACACTTCTAAACTTTGGATTATTATTCTAATTCCATAAAATTAGAAATGTTTTTTTTTTTTTTTTGAAAATCGAATTTCTGCTGTGACTTAGTCCTTTTGCTCTTGTTACTATTATTACTCACTAAAAATATACTTTATTATACATTTTTAAAATCTTCACATACTGGTGCTTCTTCATGGTAAAATCTTTACATGCTTTTGAGATAATGGGCAGCCATAGCACCTTACTTTTTTTTCACTAGCGAGGGTGGACACTAGACTTGGAGAAAAATAAATTTCGATAAATTAATTTAAATATGGTTTTCCAAATGCCTTAAGTTGATGAGGCCTTTAAAGTGTGATTAAATTAAAGAGTCTTTAGGAGTAAGATACAAAAAAAAAATAAACAAAAAACAAATTTTGTTGAAATGGCAGCCAATTGAAATTGTGAAACAGGAAAATTTAAATAAAAACACAAAATTGTGTACCATCTTGACACTATTGGCTGCCCTAACATAAAAATACTATTTTCTTACAGTCTGATAAAAGGTTAACCTGCAGCCAACGGTTTACCCATTGTTTACGACAGACTCTGTATATATAGCTTATACTTTTTTCTATGCGCAAATTATGTATTAATTAAATTTTATGCAAAAGAAAATGAAACAAACCTATAAACCAGCAACGGTTTTTTTTCGGGAACTATGTGGCGCTGTAAATTTATCAAAGAATCAATAAAAATATTCGAGAAAGGGTATGAGGTCACCAATTTAAGTATCGAGATAGTAAATAAAAAAATTACAGCACGATCGTCATAAATTCCAACTACATTTGTTCCATCGTCCCTGATACAATGGCTGGCATAAGTTATTTCTATTTGCTTTAGCGTATATTTCAGGACACAAAACCCATTGGTTATATTAGATTAGGTTAGGTTTAATGAACAAGTATTTAATTACCGAGATAGTAAATAAAAAAATACAGCACGATCGAACTTCATTTGTTCCAAAAGGCACAAGTTATTTATATTTGCATATAAAACATATTTAAGAACACAGAACTCATTAGTTTGGATATGCTATTATTTCCTTGCTAACACAACACTAATGAAGAATTGAAAATTCTTGCCTCTTTACACTTTTATATCGAACTATTTACCCGCATTTACTTTCATCTGGGTAGATAGCTTTAATAAAAAAATCACACGTGTTTTTTGTCAATGTAGTATTAATTCAGGCCTGTCGGTTAAATAACTTTAAGTTTGTTGGTGAAAAAAATAATAATCTGAAAAGAAGTGTGCACAGAAGTATGCATTAAGTAAATTTCGGATTATAGCTCGGTTAGTGCAATGGACTAATAAGGAAAGAAGACTCGCATAAAATAGCTAATAAAAAATAACATTGCTAGAAGTACCCGTTAAACCCTGCCAACCTGAAAACCGGTTCCGTACGCCCTGCAAATCGCAAGCAAACAGGCCCAGCTCTAAAAATATTAAAAACTAATAACATATAGAAAACACAAACAATTCTAAACTCGTTAATATTCACTGTGATAATTCTAGACACGAAATTGTAATAGACATTTGTAAAAAGCAGCCAATCTATTTTAAAAATTAATAACCTATGTATACAAGTGGAAAGTATCATAAAATAGATTTCTAATGTACCGATTAGACAGATGTACTTACAGTAGACGTGTATGAGTTCCGATAGCGTATTCACTCGTTGGCGATCAGCGTCCGATTGAGCGCTACGAAGCCGGCACAGTTGTCAAGCGGCTCATTATCGCAAGCCCGTGGCGTGCCCTTGTGAGGCAGGTACACACATATGTGTTACAATATTATTATTTTTAATTCTATACGATCATACACATGAAGTCACACAGTTACAGACATCGAATAATCGTGCCATGTTATTATTAAATAAATACTTATTTTTTATTCATCAAAATAACTAGACGTCTATTTTATTGGCATTGCGTAGTAGGTACTTGGTTGAGTCATGTTTATAATTAACACAAAACAGAAATAAATAATAAAGTTTTAAAACAGCAAGACAGTTTTGCAAGTTCCAAGTTTACATTTCCATTTATGTGTATGTTTACTCATGTTAAATATCATGGAGCAGTATATGATATTTATGATATTATAAATGAACCGAACATACTACAGATTCGAGTAATGTGGAGAATTAACATTCCTATTTTGATTGTTTGATTCGGTTTCGATGACAAAGCATTTTTATGTTAATTGTGAGCCAACACTATGTCAAGGCAGGGCCAAAATTTCCATTCAAATTTAATATGATAAAAAAGAGATAAAACTTCGATATTGAAGATTGTTATAGTTATAGAAGAAATTTTTTTTCAACGCCTAACATTATTTTGTCGATCTGGCGCACTATACGTATGACACATACATTAGAGAAGTAATCATCGTAGGAGCGTCACGTATCAGAAGACCTTCACGAGCATTCAAGTAAAAAAATAATCACAATTTCTTTTATCAGAAAGTTGCTATAAGTAGTGAGATAATAATCGCTTCGTGTTCATGATGCTGGTATTATTTTTCAAATTTTCACAATTTTAATGAGTGTTGCATTACCTATTTCATGCTTGCACCACTCGTACTTGTAGTATCAATGAGATATTATCGTGTAGAAATATACTAGAGTAGAGATTTCTTCATTTATCTTTAGGAATAGATCTAGCTTGGTTTCATTTGAAAAAAAAATCTTCCTGCAACAAAAAATATATTTACTAAACAACTACTCCCTTATGAAGACTTTTAATGGTGTTTATGGGAAATTACAACATTGCATATTTTACGACAAATAGAAGCGTGTAACAAGAGAAGTAAGAAGGTACATACATTCTATGAACCTTTGTTACAACATACAAAAGATTCCAAATGTTTAACATTCCAATAGCATAGGAAATAATACTAGTTTTACTTGTTTTATATATAAAATTCTCGTGTTGTGTTACTTAGCTAACTCCTCCGAAACGGCTTTAACGATTTTCACCAAACTTTGTATGCATATTGAGTAGGTCTGAAAATCGGCTACTATTTTTCAACCCCTAAGTGGTAAGGGTTGTTCACTCACTAGCTGATCAGGCAAAACAATGTTCGCCGGGTCAGCATGTTATATATACAGGTTGGTAGTAATAACTTTTACCATTTCTATATATAAAAATATAATACACGTTCTTTATTTCAGAATATCTGATCCAAGGAGTAAAATAAATAAAGCCATAAAAATAAATAAAATTTTCTTTGTTTAAGACCAAACGACAGAAATAGAATTTTACGTATTAAGCTTAACGAGAAATAAAATCTGTTCGCACTTCTGTCATACCCCTACACTAATATACGAAACGTAACCCTCTCTCATTCTATCCTCACTAACATACATAAATGAGAGCATTTAACTTCCACGCATTCACCAGCTTCCACCTCAAGTTAAACGTGCTTAAATAAGTCTTAAAGTCTTGATTAGTATGCCTGCAATAATGCATTCATTACAATACACAATGGTACCAGATTACATATTTATATTGTACTATTGTTATTGCGATTTTCTTGTAGTCGTTACAAAGTGTAGTAGCCGGTCCCGATGGATTCGAGTAGCAGGAGGTCGGCCGTCTTGGCGTTCATTGGGAGAGGTATATGTCTAGAGGTGGACCAATAAGGGCAGATAATGATGATGATAGTTATTATTCGAAGAAAGAATTAGAAGGGACGTGAAGACATTATTATAACGACGTGTCATAGTGTGTACCGGCCTAACTCGTGGCGTGAGGCGTGTTCAGACGCACCAGCCATCTTAATTTGAGATAAAATGTCGTCAGTTCGACTGTCATTCATTTTGCACACCTTAAGATAAAGCATTGTGAGACGTCTGTAGACTCGGCCATTTCTCTCATCCAACCATAGGACTAATAATTCATTTGCAAATATTCGATCTACACACGTTGTTTGTACGTACCCTCCACGTAATGTAAACAAAAGGTACAAAGCACACATGATAAGGTATTTATCTCACGGTGATAGTGATATGTATTTGTGTGTAATCTCGTTCACCCGTTTTTCAATTCAATGGAGACAAGAAACGTACAAAGACACCGTGGGTTATCCGACGTGTATTGCTTTATTAACACATGTAAAGTTCCCTTGTTAACACATGTACAGCTAAAACTCTCAATTGGGACACAAAACCTGAAATGATTGACATCTGCTTTAGAAACATTGCGAAATGAAAAAGTCCCATTAGTTGCTACATGACCCGTTAGTGTCCAGACCTTTTTCTTTTTTTTTTGACGCGGGGAAACGCATTTACGCGCCTTCACTGGCTCTGGGTGGGGTCCAGTAGTGTGTGGGACTCGCGGCACATAATAGTGCCGAATACGATAATACGAATACCATAAACCGCCACGGGTGCCATTAGTGCTGCCCTTAGTGAGGCGCCCCGGAATAACAAATCATCAGGGCACCTCGACGGCTAGTCAGCCCCCTAAGGGACCAACTCCACCTCCAGAGATGGGGTTGCCACGCACTACAGGACAATCCCACCGACTTTGGGACAGTGCGATGGGGTGAGCTTCCCATCCACGCCCCTTGCCCCGTGCGCAAATGCGTCACCTCCTGTTCCTCTTGGGTCCTATAAGAGTTTTGGTCTTATAAGAGGAGTACCGAGAGCGCCCTCCTCCCGATCTTTAGCCCCCTCTTCTTATAAGGGGGGTGTAAAGATCCCCCTCGGTTCAATTAGCTTCGCCTGGATACATCCCAGGCAGGTATAGTAATACCTCAACGCCACGACAAGGCTTGAACCATGGAGGGGTTAGTGCCTGGACCTTGAATAAGTACCGAGTAATTAGTCCCAACATGAAATTCCCACCATTATACAATAATATTTTATATAATAGTAATTTTACTGAATCGAACAATACTTTAAGGAAAACCTCGTAATAATAATGTCTAATATGTATTGTAAGTAGACATTGGCTGTTTGTGTTACTTGTGCTCAAATTGATCGCAAGCAATAGCTTGATGCCTGCGTACCCCACGGAAGTAGAATGTTATAACACATTACGATCCTTACCAAACCCAGTCTTAATCTATACCCGTGACTAGTTTCGCTTGAATGTTAATTACTGAATGACATATTCATTAATAATTTGCCACTCAGTAATTTTTGCGTGGACAAATATGAAATATACATACATACTTCTGAACGAATTAGTGGGATAATCACAAAATGTGTTGTCATGAACTGTCTGAGTGCTACGGACTTTAGCCTGTTTATGACACGATCGTGACCATTACTCTACTCATGAAAAGTTTTACACGTATTAGTCCATGGAAGACGAAAATGTTATTGGGTTAGGTTAAGTCGGGTAGCCGAGGGTGTTACAACTCCTTGCCCCCGAGAGTATGTTAAGCCATCGATCCTGTACTTTCTCTACGGTCACATCTCATCAGAATACGAGAACGAATTCTCTCTATAGACAGAGAACACTTGTGCGTTGTGTCCCTAAAGATCTATAGAGGTTCATGAGTGAAGGGCCAAACACTGACAAGTTTTCAAGCTCTAATATCCTCAGTTGGGCCCTCATAAATGTACTAGTGTGCAGACCCTCCAAAACCCAATAACCCACACAACCATCAAAACCAAGTACACTATTTTCACTATCACGTTCTAATAATACATTGATATGAAACCTTAGATTAATTGAACTGAGTATAAAATAATAATCGAAGGGAATATTACAAATAAAACGATAAACTTAATGTTATCTTATTATTTAGTTTATTATCACACTTACAAAACATAAAAAAGATATCACGATGGCACTAACTATCAGTGCTTCAGCCGACGTTTCGAGGTTTATAGACTAAAACGTGGAGGTGTACTGCAGATATAAGATGCATTGACAAGGAGCTATATCTTTATTTGCAATACAACAGAGAGGATTGTAAACATTTTTTTATCTCTCATGCGATAAGCGAAACATGTTCAATGATTACAACATCATTTCTTTAAACAACATATTGTTGTTTAACGAAATGAGTAGTTCAGTTCGGCAAGCGATAGTGATCTAAAGATATACGATTTATATTTGTTAAAAGGACGGGCATATAACAGGGTAATAATAAATATATTTTAATTTAGAAGATATAAATTATTTCTACTGCTGTTACAAATGTGATATGGACATGATCTGAAATAAGTTGTTTAAGCTTGGCTGCAGTCGTTACCGAGCTAGGAATTATGGTTCGCGGACTAAACTTGTACATACACTTATTTGTAATATTATTTTAAATCTAATATGTACAAAAAAAACTCAGATGATAGTAGGGAATAATATTCCAATAATGCAAAAACTAAACATCTACGTTTTATAATAAAATAAGAACGAATATAACTATATGCCTAATTACATGTTATAAAGAATTGAGAAATTAGCTTAGTAACGTAGGTACTAACTTCTACACAGTTTGGAAAATGAATTGACTAATATTCAGGACAGGCGCTATTGGGTGTCGGACAGTTGTATGGATGATGATAATGTTATTGAGTATTGAGACACAACTGTCGCCAGAGCTCCGTCACTAAATGATAACCAGCAATATATTGGCTCGCGTAATGTTTGCTTGCGTATTGACAGCAACATAACAATTATATTGCGATTGTTTGAATAAACACTTTGATATTTAGTGTCGATTATTACATCAAAAACACTTTCATTGTTGTTGACAGTATTTTCATCAGCGGCTGATCATGTAGTTATGTAAACAGACAATATTATCAGTCGGAATTTACGATGAAATACGTTCGAATAGAAACACTTAGATGGTCTGTCAATACACGTGACAAGTAATGGTGGAGCCAAGTCTATTTTGGGAGGTTAAGAACGTGTTCCTCTGACGGGACGGACTGGCCTGGCGCCGACACCGGCCGCTCGCCTTCTCGCGATCAACGCGTCTAGGCCTCTGAGAGGAGGCGCGGGAGTTGTCTCCACAGGGACCGACGCTTCGGTTTCAGCTTCAGTCTCGCTCTTCTCAGCACTGCCACTCTGCTCCTCCTCAACTACTTCGGTGGTCTTTTTAGGCGCTTCGGTTGTTGCCTGAGGAAAAACATAAGCTCGTTTATATTGTCTTTTATCAATGAATGTAATTAAGTGCATCTACTTGAACATTAGTCACGGAAATTAAATGGCTTGTCAGGAGAGGCATTAAAGCATTTTATTACGGTTGTTCTACAAGGTGCTGTATCATGCTTGGAAAACTCTTTAAAGTATTAAATATTAAGCTACACACTCCTATGTAAGTATTTCAAAATATTGAAATGAGGAAACCTAAAAAGTAAAAGTTTTGTTTGTTAAAACCATTTGCACGGCGTCTATATAGCAACAAAACTGTGTGGTTGTATGATGGTGTGGAGGTATAAACTCTGGTGTTGTGAGCTGCTCGAATTGAAGAAAAAAATGACGCTCATTTTATTTAAATGAATTCCCTAATTAAAATTTAAATACATAATATACGAGGTACATATGACAAGTGAAGAGTCAATGAATGTAATAACGGACACTGCTGTTGTATAGTCTTTCACGAAGGACGACGAAAGGAAAAACAAAAGATACAGAGGATTAGCGATTTTTATAGATATTATACATTTATTATAATTTTAGTCGGACAAACATATGATACCGTCGAGGCCAATGCACAGGCATAGAAGTTATGCGGAGATTCTGGGCGTCATTAGTCATAAAAGATTACAATTGCTAGTTTTCTTCGTATACTATAATAAAATATGAAATCGAATTCGAATAATTATTAGTAAGCAAATGTGTTGACATCCTTCCCTCCTTTGCTTCCCGTGTAAGCTGTTACTTTACATCTGACCGGCCTTGCCGGTCAAATTCATCTACAACCCAGTAAGGCACTGACTTACTAAATACATATAATATGTGATAAGTGGATAGTTGAAGCATAACATTTACAATGTATACATATGCACGCCCCCAATCAATTTCTAGTAATCAATATTTGTTTTCATGAACGCGTAATTGCACACTGAATGGCGGATATTCTCGAAATATTATGTAAAGAGCACGTATGCGGCGTGGGGATAGGATATTAGCGAATTGGTAACGCGACAAGGTGAGCGGGTGCTCGGGTTACCACAGACACATCAAGTATCCGCATTTTCTCCTCGATTTCACTTCTAGCATTTTTTTCATTGTATAAGCCTTTTGGAGCAAGTCTAACACTTTGCAGGATTTCATGCATTTGAGTCTTTATTCGTGGTGTCAAATGACTTAAATGGTACAAGGATACAGTTGCCAGAGTTTTTAAAACTGTAACCTGGCTTACAGGAAACGTGACAGTCAAGTGGCAGTGAGAGATTCGTTAAAAAAAACAACAGCATACAGACTGTAACAAGGGGGATGGTGGGGTCCAAAATCCTGAAATCCGTATGACATAATTTTTAGAAGCACCTATGGGAAAATGATTATGATGTGAGTAGTAATCCACAATAGTAAAGTCATAATCAACTTACCTCAGTTGTAACTCTCTTCTTCAACAGAGGGTTTGGTCGGCGTGGCGCAGCGGTAACTGTGGTGCGAGGCTTTGGTGATGGCGACACCTGCAGGCGGTTGCGGCCCTTCAGCCCTCCGCGGACTGGCTCGGGGGCGGCTGAAGTCTAATAAAACAAGGTTTCTTTTTCTTTATTCAAATCAATTCGCTCTTTTAGGTGCGCGAATCAGACACGCACACAGGTACACGCGTATTCCTACCAAATTTTTTGAGAAAATTAATCACGAGCAGGCAGACAGCTCTTGGGGACTTGTTCTTGATTGTCTACCAAAAACGAAAGCCGTCTCAAAGGATGTGATTATCTTTTCAGCTGTAAATAATATCACTAAAATATAAACGTTGGTGTTAAATTAATTTTTCATAACTTTTTTGAATGAATTGTTATGTCCCAAGGCAGTTTTTTTGTTCCACACAACAAGAGTTATTGGAACCAATTGTTGACGAAAGATTAATATCTTCATATGCAGATGCGTTTCCCACATTTACTCCATCTCCCGACGGCCCACCACCACCATGCAAACTGCACGAAACGTGGCAGCATACCCATCAATGTCAAGGCGGTATCATGTGAATTAGAGGTACCTCCCCGTGCGCGCCGGCCCATGTTCCGCAACAAGGTACTATTTCTTACTACGGTATCTCACTGTCAATTGTTTAATGATCAAACATTACGTTACGACATAAGTGATTGTCGCTGTTGATTCACCAGAAAGAGAACAGCTTACCCTTCTATCTAACTTGTTACACAACGATCGACGCTTGTGTCTAGTTTTCTTTTCTTTTTGAAATAGAACTAATGCTAGTAGTAGCTAGTAACTGCTGCTTGTATGCTTTACGCATTTATTCTTAAACAGTATAACAGAAGCCTCTCAAACCTTCTCGAGTTGATCCATGTCCATACTAATGTTATAAATGAGAAGAGTAACTGGGTCTGTCAATCTGTGACGTCATCGCGGTTAAACTGTTGAACTGATTTTATTTTTATATTATATTATGCTGCTTTTTGTTTTTTAAATTTATGTTTGTTGTTTGTTTTTTAAATAAGTCCTTTGCGACTACTATGAGGGGTCTACAATGAAAATTTGTATCAAAATCATGTTATCAACCCCGGAACAATTCTACCCCAACAAAGTCGCTGGTAACACTTACTTAACTATACTGTTGCTATCACAATAAATAAAATGTCCAACCAAACAAAACAGTTATTTATCCTTTGTACGGGATTTTCACATTTCGTCCCGGAAACTAGGAAGTGACTATTTACTTCGTGCGCACGGCGATTACGGTATATTAAAAAAACTTAAATAGATTTTCAGCAAAATTTTCGATCTATCAGAAGAAAAAGGCCACGGAAGAACTTTGGCGATTCTTTCCTCTTTACGCTGGGAAATGGGGACCCAGTACAGGGGAGGACCTTTGTCACGTTATGTAATGTCATGTAACTTACTTTTTTTACATTATAGAAGGTAAAA
>JAFELO010004643.1:8612-20318 GCA_017140195.1 Eumaeus atala
CACAGGCTACGAGTGTCGGGCGCGCTATGTGTCGGGCGCGCTATGCGCAACACAGCACGGTACGGTGTATAGCTTTTGGCTAAGGTAGTAATATGCACGGAATATTCCAATATATATTACTGTTTAAACGGAATATTGACATGGAAAAAAAATAAAAATAATACATTGAAGCTAAATTATACAATCCGTATATTATGTTCATAATATTATATTTACCAATTAATCCGTGCAAAACTTTTAGGGGCTTTTCTAAGTGCTCAGTACAAATACAGCTAGTTTTCATTTAAATGTAAGCTCTAGGTCTCGTTTTATCTGTTACGATTATAGTTACGACTAGCTAGTTGAAACATAGCTCTAAGTATCACCTAAATATTTGTATTAACATTTTTCGTTATCACCATATATTTTTAGTTGTTAGTTACATTTCACATAATTAAAATTTTACTTTTTCACTTCATTTCACTTGTCAGCTGTATTAAAGAACGCAAGTTTTAGTGACTGTCTTGGGTCCTTAAGACAATTAATATACTTTATTAACCACAGTCATAACACTAGAGCTTAGTTACATAGCCTTAGTTGTTTTGAGCCCAGCGGCGACGGTTTCTGCTATTCCGAGCCTGTGGAACCAAAGTTCTTAATCTATTTGATATTCATTTTCGCAATAGGCCTGTTATGACTACAATTGAGACCAGTGAATCAGGATTAAGAGTAATACATACACTCTACATAATAATGAATCCTATATACTTGAGTATGTAATGTAAACTGATATAAAGGAATCGGAATAGACTCAACAACACGTCTTCACGCAAGATTCCTTGCGAGGTAGGCATAGCAAACATTGCAGCCGAATTGAACCTGCATGTCTGGGAATCGACCCTCTCTCGCTCACATAATATTGGCCCATTGGAGGAAAGAGGGAAGGGGAGCAACACGTCTGCATAATTTATAGTCTATGGACATCCTGTGTCCTCAAAAGTCTTCGAATTCACCTTCGCCATGTAATGAAAAAAAAATCACATTTCCTGAACGAATTCCTGAAAATATGCTTCAATGTTACACATAATCTTTTACATTTTCGTACGCATTGTACGCGTTCAAAGAGTAATGACACCCCGGGGAAGATCCATGGATCTACGCAGCCAGGCCTCGGCAAACATGATGGATCGACCTCGCGCGGTTTACAGCTATTGAACGATGCGGATTTGTTACGTGTTGGAAATGTCTCTGTATGGATCTTGGGTTTCTCGGCAATAAGCTCGTAAAGGATCACACATTATTGTCAAATTTGAAGTGTCTGTGAATAAATAGGTTTTCTTTTGTATGGAAACGAGCCAGAACCATTTTAGAACCGACGTCCAAAGACATCCGCAAAATGCTGCATATTATCTTCCTTCCCACCAAAAGAACTGGGCGGCCCACCAATGGAACGCTGAATGAAACCGAGTCTTACGCAGTTGAATTTATGTTCTGAAGTAGGTTTAATAAAATGTTTAATTTCGGCAACAAGCGAAGAAAAGCTTAGGATTTAATATAAATATTTCCTTACTAGTAATTGTTGTACGTTTGCAGGACATTCCCCTGTCGACGCTTGTACCTATATACACCTACACGTTGATAAGTACCGATATGAGAATGTCGTGGAAACGTACGGAAATTTTTCGTTTAATTATTACATGGGAATGAGACGACCGCACACACTTTTTCTATTTACACGCCCGTCCTTGAACCTCCTCCCCATCTAAATAGCCCACCCCACCCGGGGAGATGGTTACAAATTGCGATGGCATGAATACGCATATAAACTCACTTTTAATAGAGACTAGTGAAATTAGGGAAGTCGATGAGCTTAAGCGTTTCGGCGTTTGAGACTTGCCAACATGACCATTACTATTATTTGCTATTTAGATGTAACATTTAATCTGAAACATTACACGTTATGGCAACAAATTCAATTTATGAGAAAACGCACTTTTTAGCCGTCTTATAAGAAGACGAGACGAAAGAGCAAAAGAAGGCGACGCTTATGCGCATGGGGCAAGGGGCGAGGATAGACAAATCACCCCATTGCACTGTTATCAAGTTCGCGGGGTTGTCCTGTGGTGCGGGGCAACTCTGCTGTGGAGGAGGCGTAGGTTAGGGGGCTGACTACCCATCGAGGTGCTCTGATGATATGTTGGTCCAGGACACCTCATCAAAGACGTCATTTATGGTACTCGCGGTGGTTTTTGTCGGTATATGCCACAGCAATGTGCCACAAGTACCACTATATACTGTAGTATTTATTTATCAAATGCATTTAGGCATAGCTACTTTGAGTCTTATGACCGTTGAGACCAGGAGCTAAAAGAATCCAACGGTGAACTGGATAACATTAGGTACCGTGGATGTTCGTGCGAGTCGGTAGTTACTAAAATATTTCTGCTGCTCGTTTGTCCCATATTTCAAGGATAATAAATAGTAAAGGACAAGTGGACTGTAACAGATCGCATGTAAATTATTTGTTTATATGCTTGTATGCAGATTTCTTGTTTGTCACTCTATGTTATGAAAAGAGCATCTCAATCGTAGCAGTTCTCTCGGTTTCATTCAAACAATGCCATTATTTCTTACACAAATTTTTGTTACAGTCGAAAAATGTCATAAAGTGAAAGTAATTTTAGAAAAGTTTGTTACTATTGTTCATAATACTAGTAGTCTCTGGGAATTTTTTACTTAACTTTTGCATTACATTCCAGTTAAATATCGTACTAATAAACTCTTTGATTGAACACCAAGTTGTGTAAGAGGCAAACGTGGCACTAGCCATTCCGCATTGCCGCCAAAATAGGTCACCAGGACAGAAGATACGTACGGTTTGCGGGTTTCCGGTAGTCCATTGTCAGGGGTGGGTGGAAATAGGTCAAAACCTGTGCATAAGAATTATGCAGATGCTTATGGGCGTTTATAATAATTATCAAAAAGGTCGAAAGTCCGAACTGTTCATTCGCAGCTATGTATATATGTATGTATATGTATGTATTATAAACCAAGATGGCGAAATGACTATGAACTTGACGTATAGACATTTGCAACACAGATATGGATCGGCTTCTGAGAAATAAGAAGCTTTGCTCTTTCATGAAGATCCTTGGGTTTTACCAAATTGTAAATCCTTGTAGTGACACGAACTGCGATCGGCACTTGTAAGGGGCTCTTTATATTAACAGAGCCCAAACAATCCGAGCATTTGGTGACCACCAATCTCATCAGTAATGGCTTATAAGTTTCTGCTCAAGTGGGCACAAAAAAGAAAGCGAAAGTTTTTACTGATCAACTACCAAATGGAATGGAATGGAAGACCTTTGTCTTCGCGCATTCTTTCCAGTTTAACCGATCTTGCTCTTCCTTCAACCCCACCAGCTACTCACAAACATGCTCGAAGCACGACAGCGTAGTCATCACTGCTGTGATGGAGAATTGGCACTACCTCCTACCAATGGTTTTACTGACAAACGCATACTTTTTGTATAGAATGTAGATAATATCATTAGCACATAACATTATATAACAAAATCATTGGTCTGCGAACACTTTTAAACAATATTCTATTCAACGGCACGTGAAGTGCACTCTTTTTACTAGCGTCAGTTATAGGACAACAATTATTTTGTAATTTAAAGCGTCACAGAGAACCAACAATGTTGCCCCGTGACTATATCAATAGGGTTGCTTGTTGATACGGACGTGCAAACACTCGTATCGAGGGTGGGTCGCGGCAACTTTGTTGTTAACATGTCATTTCATTTGTCCTATACTATATAGGCTTCATTCGATGAATCCTGAATTTTTTTTATCACATTACTGTAGACATTTGTTAAACTATTATTAGGAAACGGTGAGGGACTTTGGGTGACATAATTGTTATGCACACGTAGGCCCAGGAAAACATACAAATGAAACGGGACTGAGAGCTAGTAGTGAAGTATCTCTAGCTCAGAGCGTGAGCGAGAGATACATCACTGATCTAGCTACTACAATGTCTGCTATAATGTAGCGCGCTCCTAGCCTTAACAAAATCTGGGCGTAATTTAATCGCTTTTTTAAATATGCATACTATTTTCGACATTATATTTCTGTTTTTACAAATTATATATTCATGACTACAACTACACCACTTTGTACACTATACAATTTTATAGAACATTAAAGGTTGTTTAGAAAGAGTTAGGGTTCACAAATATATTCCTCATATTCCTTACTTAGATGCTGGCAACCCAGAGCGAACCTCTTGTTGACGTACCACTCCTACACGCTTTAAAAGTTATCGGCACACCAATCTTCAAGTTCGGAGATAACTCCGATTTTGTGACGAATGTATTCGAAGTGTCTCTGCTAAAGAAAGATTAACAAAATGTCCCTACCTCCTCGAAAGATTCGATGCCCTCTTCCAGTTGGCTCGGAGATCGTTGTGGCATGGAGCTGGTAGAAGATGAAGGTCTCTTGGTGGTGTGTACCGGAGCTGGCTTGTAGTCCCTGGAGCTCAGCCCTGAGGGTCCAGGGTTGCTCCCAGAGGCATCGGACATGAAAAGCTTGCATCTACAACAATACGTACATAAATCAAGTTTATAATAATAAAATTTATAATAATAATAAAGCGATACGGCTACACTTTTTAAATTATTTTCGTTCGTTCTACACGTTGAAGAAAATTGGAAATCATAGCGACACATGAGTGGCAGTGGTAGGAATGAGTGGTGGGCCAAGTCCGACAAAATTATTTAAGAGCGTTTATATAGTAAAAAAATGTTAATTGATGCTGAGACGGACAATCGTAATATCCTGGCATTCATTAAGCTATTCTAATAGTAAAGGAATATAAAGATTCATAATGATAGTGAAATATAAACTCAACAAGATATAAGATTGATGAAATTGGAATATCCTTTCACCCCATAAACTTACTTGGCTGCCACTAAGTATTCCATATTTGTCTATTTGGAGAGATTGGAAAAAGAGTAACAGACTATAGTCTGTCGTTATGCGGATGGATACAGTCATCGATAGTCGCTTCCCGAGAACAAGACTTCGAATGCTCGATTGTCTTTTTATGCTGTAAAAAGCCAAGTGCATGGGTATTAAGAAATATAATATCAACATCTTCCAATAAAAAATCAAATCATCAATTTAATGTATTTTTTCAGATAATTTAATGATTCTTTAACACGACATAAATGGGAAAATTTGTCTATATGGTTGCACTGAGATATCTACATTACAATCTGGAAAGATCTAAAACATTTATAAAATAACTATATGGTAACTTGGGATACATTTTACCCCGGGTAACCGTAAACTACGGGGCATAGCTAGTATATAAAATGCGGTCAGATAACACTCATAAGCTATGAGGATTCTGTGAATCATGTTCGGTATTCTGCGGCGGTATGTAAATCATGGACCACACTTTATCCCGCTCGACTTTAGTCTTATCCAAGTCCATTCTAAAACCTAACCATTGAGAAAATCTATCGAGGTCTCCGAACATCTTGCTGAAGTCTTCCGGAGTTTCAGCCAGGATCACGATATCGTCGGCGCATTGAAGGTGAGCAATGTATTCGCCATTAACATTGATGTAAGCCCTTTCTAGTTCAGAAGCTTGAAGACATCTTCCATTGCAGCAGTCAACAATTTGGAAGAAATTACATCTCCCTGCCTCTTACTTTTCTACAGCTGGATTGGCTTCGAGCTCATCCTGCAATCCGATCGACATTACAGCTTTCTCGTACACTATAGTAAATACTTCAACACTTCAACATATCGATAGTCGATGTATCACCGCTGTAATAACAGGAACACCGCCCATGTCTCAACCGAGCCGAAGGCTTTTTCGTAGTCCACAAACGCTGAACACAAATGTCGATTTTCTATTTCGTTTTTTGTATAAACTGATGCAGCTTGTGGATGTGGTCTACATTACCAATGCCTTTACGGAGACTGGCTTGTGCGGGAAGTTGGAAGTCGTCAAACCTGCGCGGCAGACGGTTCGTAATCAGAAGAGCACCACAACGCTTCTAGTTCACGCCTCTGTTTTGGGTCTTAAAGGACTTGGATGCGACCACTTGGACGGCGTGTACAAACCTATTGTTTAACCCGTTGATTCGAAATCAGTCAGGTATTCAAAGAGATTTTTAGCTCGTCCTCGGTATTACGCCTACCAACACCAAATTTATCCATCTTTAGCTCATCGCCGTCTCTCATACCCAGTTTTGAGTTGAAGTCGCCCATCACCACCATGTAATGCGTTTTTAGGTCTGGATAGTTTTCGAGATATCTTCGTACATTGCATCCACCTCATTCCAGGATTGTGTTGAAATTGTGGGTGATCGTATTAAATGGAAAAGGTAGACTAGCATAACCTTCAGCAAATACCGTTTGGAAATTCTGAGTATCAGGTACGAGGGGCTTCCGGACGAAACTCCCAACACCACCCTGAGACTGGGCATCACCTTCCCGGCGGTAGAACAAATTGCCGGACTCAAGGATTGTCGAGTCTTCCCCCTGTCTTCAGAAGTCAGATAATCCCATACCGTTCCATCGCAAGTTTTTTAAAAATTCTTCCAACTCTACTATATTTTCGTTGGACCGGAGTGTGCGAGAGTTGTGTTTACCACCGCATACTCCGGGGCCTCTTAGAACCCTCTGCTCCACCGTTACCGGGTCCACTACTATAGACTCATGTTAGCAGAGCTTCCGGAGACTGGGGGGTCATGGTTCTTGTTGCTTTACATAGGGAGTTGTTGCCTGATCCCCGCGTTTGGCGAACGTGTTGGGGAACAACAGAGTGGGGCGGAACTTTGACATAAGGGCGATGCTGCCCACCCTATGAGCATTTTTTATTCCACCCACCTTGGAACGGTTTGAACGCCGTTCATGGGTAGCATGGCTGCGCTGGTGGGCATCACACAGCGGGCGTTGGGTTCGTCACTTTTCGAAGGCTTCGGGAAGTGAGGAAGCCACAGGCTAATTTGTGGCTCTTTTTGTATACAGATTTACTAATAAACGTAAATTCAAAATGTCGTAAGACCTGAGAATTGCAGAACTTTGTTGATCGAATTAAATTATCAGACCGGTGACTGGTCAATCTGTGGCTTGATATGGGTTAACTAAATGTTGCTTTCATAAATAGACTTGAAAGTGTCTAATATGATAAGATTAGGAGCCTAAATTTACTCCTGTTAGCCTAAAATTTTGGTTACAAAGATTCCGGTTGGAAGCAATAATTTCAAATCATTTAGTCGAGACACCTCCGTGAAATCGTGGTTTCGAATCCCGCCTACGTAATGGATGTTTTTCTATGTATTTTTATTTTAAAACCCTTAAATGTATAAATTTAAAATATAACAACACATGAAACTTGTCATTAAGGAATCTAGCACAAGGCTGGGATAACGTGGTATGACAAGTCATACATATATTATTATCGTTTTTCATTACTAGCGACGCTCAGAGGTTCAGAGGTATCTTGCCTGCATACCTCCGGTCTTTATCCTTGGAAGTAGAATTTTCATAAAAATGCTGATATGCGTAATTATTTTTTGTGGTCAAAGCCTGAGAGTCTTCCCGATAAACCTATATACGAAATATCAACTTATTATTTGTAGTTCGCAAACGAAAATCGGAGTCGATTACCGTTGCGACTACCGATACCCATGAACATGGCACATAATTACTATGAAGATGTGTCAACCAGATAAAAAAGAACATTATCAACATAACTTACCTACCAGAAAAACAACCTTGCAATTAGTTGTGTCTACTGACACTAATGATCAATTTACTAAGTTGCTCAAAGTGTATGGGCTCAATCACGTAACTATGTCAGTACATAGCTTACACTGACTTTTAAAATTTCATCATTTAAATTTCCACTAACACCTTTACCGACATGCGCCCTGTTTTAATTGAAGTGGACGCATGAGATAGCATTTGGATTTGTGGGGTAATGGGATTTTGAGATCCTTTCATTTATGGCAGCATTTTTTACAGCTCAAATCTTTGACAAGTTACTACATGGGGCGGTACCAAGGAAGTTTCTTCGGTCTTAATTGATTCAAATTGCATAGACAGCGGTGTGACAAATTCTATTGAACCGCTAAGTTCCTCGGGTTCGGTGAGTTGCGATGAAGGTTCGAATATAATTTTAAGACTCACAGTTACGGACAATGCCCTTCAACCCCATTGAGACGTCTTTGTGTTGCACTATATTCACAATTTGGTTGGATTCTGTTCGCTTTTCAATGAAATACAACAAAGGGGTACGGAGTAGTCGGCTTGTTTAGCACAGGAAATAATGGGACAACAATCCCAAGTTGTCATAATGAGATTCGTTAAGCTTGAATATTCAAACTTCAGCCTTGAACCTTATGTACGTGAATAATAAAGTATATATTTAATGTATACATGAAATAAACACATGTCGGTACTACAGAGGACTCGGATATGGAGAATCCAATACGATCCTGTCACGTCTACCTAGGTTGTCTTTTGATAGGCGTGTTTGGGGTCTACCGAATTCTCACAAACCATACAAAACGCGGCACCGTAGCTCTGTTATGAGTAGGCATTAATTTCCCACTTTAACATTAGCAGTAGGATCCCACGTGTGGGTATGGTCAGACAGTAAATAACTATACTGAAGTTTCGAAGAGAAAATCCAAATCCAAAAGGGGATTCGGATGCGGCGGACACTAGTTACACTTCGTTCGCCATTCTCATTAGCATCTCATTGGCAGCGGATATTGGCTACGTCTTTCGTGCTCAGACTCTCCGAGATAATGTTTGATGAGTTTTGTCCCAAATTCGATGCAGTATCGACGTCGTTACTCTATAGCGATGATTGGTATCCTGTAGATATCCGATAAATTTTATCATCAACCACAAACGTCGCAACATCCTGGGCCCTGGCAGACATGTCAGTATATAATACATAGGTTATTGTAAAGTACCCTAGCCATGCCAAATTACAGCCGAATTGGACAGGTAGGACCGGTCATTCCCGTAGCATGAGTTAGGTGTCAGGTATTAGGTACTCCTATGATCCTCACCATGGTTGAATCCTTGCCGCCGCGGTGAGCCGCAGTAGCCTGGGGTGAACCCAGACGAAGTCAATTGAATCGAGGCGGCTATCCTTTGTACTCCTCTTGAAAGAAGAGGGGCCTAAACAGCAAGAGGGGGAGGCGCTCTTTGTACCTCTATTATAAGAAGAGAAGACAAAATACAAAAGGTGGAACAGACCGGTATTTGTGGGTATTTAGCACTACAACATGCCGCGAGCCCCACGCACTACTGGACCCCACCCAAGGATGGCGAAGGCGCGTGAATGCGTTTCCCCGCGTCAACAAAAAGAAGGTACTCTGATGATTGTACGACGTGTACGACGTGAAGTAATGGTACTTACGGGTAAAAGTTTTCGTCCGGATCATCGGTGCTCGTATAAGGACGGCGCCTTTTCTGGAAGCTCTTCCGAATTGCGGACATGTTTCAGGCCTACATCTGCTTGCCACAATCTGAAAAAAAAAAACGTTTTATTCATTACGTGGCGAAAAACAAGTCGCAGTCTTATGGAATCCTTTCGGTATCCGGAGCGAATCCCGGGAGATGCACGGGTGTATGGTACCGGCTCTGTTACCCTGTAATTACTGAACTTGATAGGGACAAATAATTTAGTTACTGCCTCGCTAAGCGCACTCTCCCTTCTGCGATCTGACGTCACAGAGACAGAAGCCGTCGCCAGCCTCGTCTGACATGATTATATGCCGTGCCCTTATCGACGTAGTTATCAGTCATTATCTTTGAAATTTAAGATTGTTAAACAAACTAAAAAAGCTGTTTAAGACTGTTACATCGCCCAATGATCTTGATTGTTAAGTGTTTTCCTTGAAGTATGAAAATTTGCTCCTCCAGTTCTAAGCACAACATAAGAACATACAAGTTTGTTTTTTTTGCATGAACTCTAAATTTTGTATATATTTATGTAGGTATTAAATAAAACCCTACAATTATATAAAATGAAAAATAAAGAATAACTTTCGTATTTAATTGAAAAAATGCTTACAGATATACCTATTAGGAGTGGGTGATACAAATCGTATGATGAGATGTAATATCAGTACAATCTGATATGCATATATCGAGGCGGTTTCTAAATCTATGTACAGATATCTATATACAGGTGTACAGGAAAACTGAATAACTAATTTAGTATGATGTAGTATACCACAAATGAATGTTTACCTAGGTGACAGATATAAGATACGTTCCATATTTACAAAGATAGACCCAAAAACAAAACGTATTGTGACAGCGCTTCCCCTTAACAATGCGCTTGATGTCGGCTGGACTTCCGAGTAGCTCAATTATAATGTAACGAAAGGCGCGCACAAAATCAAAACGGAATCCTGCTACGCGATAAGCTCGTGAAAATAAACTAAACGGTCGTAGATATACAAACAAAAAAGTTATTTAGCTTGATGACCAATAAAAAAATTGGCTAATAAATTTAAAAACAAAACTTAAGATTTATTAATAAACACACCTTAATACCGCTGTACGTTACACATTAATGCAGATAGGTTCACAAAGTCACGGTGGTTATTCGTATGAAAAGGCAGCCACATTCAGATTCTGCACGACACAGTACACAGTATGAAAACACCGTCACAATTGACTTTTACACGTCTTAATATTGCATTTTTTCATCGCTATGGACTCGTGCGTAAATAGGCAAATATTCAAAATTGCGCCCTTCCACAGCAATACAAGCACGTGTTTGCCGCGTGGTATCACGATGCACACGATGTAGTATGTATGTGATATAATGGCGCAATTTTATGAAAGCGTTCCCTCATATCTTTCTCCGGTTCTGACTCTAGAACGTCTTCTTCTATGTAACCCCAAAGGAAAAAATCCAAAAGGGTTAAGTCAGGGGACCGGGAAGACCCGGGATTGGGTTCCATTACGACCTATCCATCTACCACTAAGTTCTGGATTAATAACAGTCCGAGCAGCTTGGCTATGATGTGTCGGGGCTCCATCTTGCTGAAACCAAATTCCTCGCCTTGTGGTTATTGGTGAATCGTCCAAGATGCCAGCTCAGACAATAAATCGGTAAGCTTCCCCCGTCAGCCCGAAATACATAAAATATGGGCCGGCAATCTTTCTCCACTTCGCACTAAATATTTTTTATTTTTAAAATATGACCACTCCTCGGCCCAGCCAACAGTCAAACGCTTCAGTAAATACCCCAGACTCTTAAATTTTTTTTTTGAACTTAACAAACAACAGTAACAGTATAAAAATAATTTCACTGATCACATTACATCAGAATAGGCTTTTGGTTTTATATTTTATATATTATTTCAGTATTGATATTATTATCAACTTCATCATCAGCCGGTTGACCGTTGGACACAGGTATATTGATATTTATTCTTATTATTATGACATTATATCCTTAAGAAATTTATGAAAATCAAAGATTCTAATTTACCGATTATTTTTGTCTGTATTTCATAAACATTATTTAATAGTTTTACAGGTTACAACTACTAGGACAAGTACTAGGAATGGATAAGACATGATGACAATGTTTTAACTAGTTTCGTCTGAATACGTACTTGTATAGCGGCATTGTAATTTTGAAAAGAACCGAGAAATAAGTAATCA
>JAFELO010004646.1:0-10280 GCA_017140195.1 Eumaeus atala
TAAGATACCTATATAATTATTAGTCTTTTGTATTTATACTGATTAGTTGGTCGTGGAATACGGTTACTTTATCTTTCTGTAGAATTTTAAAGTGATCTTCAACATACTAGTAGAACCATGTTGTTATTGGTGAGGTTGTCACGAGCTAGAGGGGTTAAATAAAATTACTTTTATCCCGAATATATATCATGAGCGAGTTGACTGCCATACAGTGTTTATAAAGAAAACACTCATGGGCCGAGGTACATATATATTCTAGAAAAAAGGAGGAGATCCTTACAAAGTTCTACCAAATCCCATGAAAGAAATCACCACATCTGGGGGTAAAGGGACTGTTACTGGTTTAGTCAGACTTTTAAATACATTAACTTAATGATGACTGATTAAACAAGAGGGGTTCTCCCCGTATTCACAATCGAGAACAACCGTAAATAAAAAAATACACGAAACAAACAATTGAATCAATCCAGTTTTTGATAATCTTAGCAGTTGTCCCAGACTCCCTGCTGCAACCAGGATTAAGCTCCTTTCTATATATGATTATAAATCCAATCCACCAATTGTTTACGGATTGTTCTTCAATCCTCAAATTCAATAGTTGAAGGTTATGGGGACATCACATCTTCATGTTCAATTCACATTTAAAAAGGAGGAAGAGCTCTGAAAAGGAAAACACAACCAATAAGATCCTGTCCCATTCTCTTAGGTTCATCAGTTAACTAAAATCAGGGAAGATGTATACTCTGTTACAATAAAATAATATTTAACACCCTTGTGAAAGTCACACGTGGATTATACTATTTAAACTAACACATTAATGATACGGTCTATCAAATGAACAGCCATACAGATCATGTAAATACCCCCATCAAAATGCAATTAGAAGGAAATTTAAGACATTTTAATATTAATGAAGATTTTTCAAAACATAGGACATGAAACATGGCGTCGGCAAGAAATCATGAACCCACTCTTCTATATTAAGTCAATTAATAGTTCGTGGCATCCTGACACGAAAATATAGGTTCCAGGCGGAAAAGAAAACACTATTTAATTATCATATTTTGACAAATAACGCGAAAGGATAGCGTCAGCCATCATTCCGTCCTGTTACCCCAAAAAAGTCAAAGCATGACATTTCTGCGACATCAAGCGAACCTTTAGTCTGACAGTGAAAGCATACAGATATACTTTTTTATAATGTTTAAGTAGCAAAAACATAATTTTTGCAGGGTCACGGTCTCATAGTCTTCCACAAAAATATTTACGGTAAAGTGGGACACTGGTGAACCCATAGCTACGAGTCTACTTGCTTGTAGAATTGATTATTCCACAGCATGTAACCAGAAGTGAGACAATGTTGCAACAGTTCAAAGTATTCCAATGGTAAGTCGCTATATATTAGCTTTCTTCAGACAATGTATATGCATTCGTCTATCGATAAACAAGTATATAGAGATTGTATACCAAAGTTTACCATAGTCACTGTCACTGAGAAAGTGCAGTAGTTTGATCTCTTTGACAAAGTGATATGAATCCCTTGTGAATGCTGTTCTGTGTACACGTAGAGGTGATACATTTTTTTGCTACGTGTTGAGCCAATTTTTATGTTGGAAAGTCAAATTGGCTGAATATTGGACGCAATGAAACATTTCTTTTGTATATTTTCGCAAACATATACGAATGTTCCTTGATGAAATCAGTTGTTTTTTATAAATCATTGTTGGTTGGATATTTTTTTACAATTTTATACATGAACTCATCAGATAAAAGATTTTATATTTCCTCATTGTACATGTTGTATCCATTATTACGGTAGTAAGGTTTTTCAATGCTTTATTTTGTTCCAAAGGAATATTTAATTTAGGCATAGAGGATGGTGATACGTCTTGTCGTATGTCTTCCGAATCTTCCTGGCTTATATGATTTTTAGACAGAAAATCCTCAATATTACACATTGTTAATTCAAATGAGATTTTTTGAGGAGCCACGGCGAAATTTCATCCTAATTCTATAGCTTTTGCAGTATTGTTACTGAGACATTGTTTCGACAGAGTGATACCTGCACGTGATTGTCTCTTGTTAATGGTACACTCTCTTTACTGTTTGACATTCAGGTGTTTAATTTTTACATGGTTGCATTATAAAATCTGCAGTCAGTGAAGACACTGAGGTTAGCCTGGCAGAGGCAGGCAGCAATTACATTAGATTTGATTAAGCACAAATCCTCACGAAAGAACACAGATTCTGTCCAAGGATGATCCGTGAGGCTATTAACATTAACGACCCAAATTTCAATAGACAAGATGGCACCCCTTCTTCTGCGTGAGACCCGGTTATAAATATTGACTAACCAAAATCCAAATATAATGCCTCACTGCTATATAATATACTAATCCAAATATAATACACTAGCTGCATGATACAATAAACAATCTTTGCGCTAATCGAAACAACTAATTAATTATAAAAATCTAAATAACTTATGACATCCGAACATTAGCCATCGCAGTCCACCCGTGACCATGGTAGCTGTAAAGATTCTGAAACGCCAGGATCGTAAAATACTCAATAAACCGCGATAAAATAACGCAAAGTAGTTTTATAATGTGCAACATTCGAGTAAACTCTTTTTTTTTCTGGTGACGAAGGGGAATGAATGCATTCACGCATGATACCTGGGAGCCCGGGTAGACCCCCAAACCTATGTTGAACTCGGCCATTGGGTAGTAATACCAACTAAACCCCTACGGGAGCCATCAGCCGCTATAAGTGGAGGGTCCTGGATCTGCAGGCAACAGGACCCCTCCAGCGACAGGCTAGCCTCGGCGAAAAGGCCAGACTTCACCTCCTCGGAGACTGTCCGGCTACTCTAAGACAGTCCCCACGACGCCGTGTCTTTGGAAGTGGACCGGGTTCCCATCCCGGCCCTACACGGAACACAGGGGCACTACTGAAGGCGCTGCAGATAGCGCCTCTTTTGTACCGCTATTCGTCGTCGGCGGGGGGAGGCCGCTTCGGCAGCCTCCTCTCTCACCCACTCGTCGGCTTCCTTCTGGGACATGATGGTCTCGCAGAAGGAAGCCATCGCCTGGTAGGACTCGTCGCTGCCAAGCATCGCGACGATGATGCTCGACTTTGACAAGTCCCCTCCGACAACTGATGTCAGGTCGTGAACATTCGAGTAAACCTAAGAGATCATAATGCAATTGTAAACTTAAGATGTGATATTGCAATCACAGAAAGATAAATAGTACTACTATACCAACTTAGATTTTTTCGGTAGTAAGACGGCTAAGGGTTGACAAAACATAAGCAACTTCTTTTCCGAATATTAGAAGTAGGTTTACAGTACAATACCTCGTTTTACTTACATGGATACAGTATCAACATTTTGTGTTATTGTTAGTGGGAATGTGGTAAAAAAAAGTTGAGAACTATCGATGTCAGTAAGGGTGCTGGTCCAGATCTAGTTCCATTAATCTTACTCGAAAACTGTGCTAAAACTCTGGCTTGCACACTTATATTCAACACATCTTTAATCCGTGGTGTTTTTCCAAGCAAATAGAAGTTGGCTCACGTTATTCCGATGCATAAGACCGGTGCCACAGAAAATGTAGCCTATTATAGGCTAATACCAAGATTTTCGTGTTATAATGAGGTTTCCGAAATTCGTACAGGTTTAACCTTCATTTTATTCTAAAAGATACATTAGCCCCAATCAAAACTGCCACATTGTTCAAGTACTACTAATCTGGTATATATCCCACATTATTGAGGCTTTGGATAATGATTTAGAATTGCACGCAATCTATACAGACAAATCTTTTGCTAGTTAAACATGATCTATTATATTTAAGCTGTGTCATATGGGAAGACATGGTTCTCTTTTGACATGGTGTTAGTAATATCTAGAAAATCAATGTTAGTTGGTTACTCTTTTCGCCTTCAAATCTGAACTAAATTACAATCCATCCATGGGTTATATTTAGGTTCCTCGCTATTCCTAATTGTACCAAGTGCCTCGCTGCTGACATCCGGCCGTGCGCTACGGGGTGCGATGGTAAAAACATTGCCAAATGGACCTGTCACTGATATAAAAGAATGGGCACCAAATCTCCCGCCCCTACAGAAGAAGCTCTCGAGGAAACATTTATGGACGTCAATGTTTTTAAACCAGCCGATATTTTTTTTTTGCGAGAGGTGATGAGCTCGGTTTGCAAAGAAATGCAGGAGTTTAGGCAGAAGCTTGCGCATCTGTATACAAGTATGTGTGAATTTAATAAACGCGTCAACTCCTTTGAGCAGTGTGAGAATGGACGCCGTGGACTGCCGCATCGGCGTGTACACGTTCATTCATGAAGCAGGAGTACACATTCATCCAAGAAGCTATGTGGCGGTACATTTGGAAGCGCGGAGGCTGTGTATTCGCCACGCATGAGCCAGGTACCACGGTGCAATGTGTAAAAACGGAACCCGATATTAGCCGAGTTTTTGGCATACAGTTTGTTAACTTGAGCCTGCAACTGTTTTTTGTTCTGAATGAAGGATTAAATTATTGTTGTTTCATTTTATCTTTATATTCCAGTACTAGAATGTTGAGTTTTGCCAAAAATCTATTCCCATGTTTGCTTTACCTTCCCGGTAATTGTATACATATGAGTGATTACACTCATATGTATATGTAACTTATTAAAGTTGAATGTATATACTATGTCAAATGTACATATTAAGCGAAATATATAATCTCAGTATTGTGTTGATCTTCACAAATAAACATGGGCCGCGCACAACTGTCACACGCTCGTACTTATTTATAATGGTGTGCGATATCTTACGGAATATCGTTCTAGCATGCGCTTGAGTTTCATTTAATTCATATCTACTTGCATCGTGTATATTAAATTTAGATTATCAGGTTTTGACCCTGTGTGACGGAATATACACTTCGTGAGTCGTGGAACACTACTTATAATTAAAAAGGTAAACACTGAAAATATTAATATCCCGGCTCCCTAGGAACCGGACGAACTCCTGGAATTTCCTGTCGAATTTCTGGAGGCCATCGCTTGGCCGATATGAATCGTTTTCAAATTGTCGACCTGATTAACGACTACGAAGCCATAACTGGTTCTAACACCTATCCTGTAAAGAAAGGCGGCTTTCCACAGGGTTCAGTATTTAGCCCAATCTTCTTCTCATTATACATTTGTTGTGTATAATGTGGTGACGTTATCCAACAAATACAACATTGTCGCTATCATATGGCAGCCAGCGATATCCAGGTGTACACGTCATTCGGTCTAGCTGATGTGTATGAAGCTATCTGTACACTTGGTGTAGGCTTGGACTGTATACTCGTATATGAATTGTCGGTAGCTATTAGACTCGACCTAAAAACTCGTCCCCAGATAAAAGTAGAGATGGCTCATACGCTTATCGACATTCACTCGAAGAAAATAATTACTTCAGAAACCAGAGCCCGACACGGAAAAAATCGCAATGGAAATTCCTGGTCAAAAAACGAAATAGCACGATCACACCAAGAATTGCAGATCAGTGCGTGGAGAAATAATGCCAAAATTAGAGGGATTTCACAGAGAAATAATGAAAAATTGCCGAATCTATCAGTAACCTATGCGAATTTTTATTTATTAGTAAAGACGAGTCTATTGTAATATCATTTAATAATAGATATAAACAGAGGAGTCGGTAGCATTGACTTCAAAAAGCAAAAAAACTGCAGCTGTCAAACTTGGGTTTTTCTTCCGATAAAACTTTCTATATATGCCAAGGAAATAAACTCCAAATTAATCTGGGTTTCACTGTAAATGTTTAGCACGAAAAGCAGAAACTTCACATATTATTCAAATGAAACGAGGGAAAGACCTACTAATAATAACATACAATTATTTTCAACCATATTTAGTATCAAAGCAGAAAATAATTTTATTTTCAATAATATTTTTTTATAATTTTTCAATTTGATTAGAGAAACATTGCTATTGTTGAACTAACAAGGATACTTGGAACCGCACAAGGAGTTAGCAGCGTAGGGTAGGACGATACCGGTAAGAATACACTTTACATTACGTTGCTGTACGGATCATTCTCGATTGAATTTACGTTGACTCAGGATCATGCTCGTTTGGACGCTCACAAACTATCAACAGGCTATTTCTTCACTTTTACCCGCACTTTTTTTTACAGTAAGTACGACTCTATTCGATTATTTATTTGTTTTTATTAAGCATGTACTGTCCTATCCTAAGTCACGCGAGGCGATATGGAAATCTTTCCACGTAAAATATATCGTTGAGCAGAAAAATCTGGGAACTCTTTTAACACACAACTGTTCACTACTATAAATTCAAGTCCTGATTATCTATTTCTAAACGTGGGTGATTTCAACGTGAGTAACATTAAATGGTTAAAACGTATGTAAAAAAAGAAGATGGCTTGAGATTAATGATCTCAAGCCATCTTCTTTTAAGTGGTGCAACGCTGATTTCACTTTTCGATACAGTTTCAGAGTGTAATCTACATCAGTTTAATTCTCGTTACTTAAAATTAATAACAGACTGCTTAATATTGTGTTTTGCAACTCTGAGCTCGTCAGTACTGTGTGTGGTGGTGACCCATTAAATCCAGAAGTTGCCTATCATAAGTTTTTGGATGTCTGATTGACCATCGACATACATATGAACCATCTAAAACTAATCATAGATTGGAGTGCTTCGTTGAATCGTTAGACTATGATAAAATTTAAAATTAACTTATAATTTGAGGCTATTATCTGGATTTAAAAATTATGTGACGTTTCGCTTACTGACGCCGTAGACTGTTTCTACTAGTGCCTTATAAGTAGTCCCATCCCACTATAAGTAGTTTCGTCCCGTAAAAGTTTTTGAGCACATCAACTTGTCTTTCTCAATACTCATCTGCTATAAAGAAAGTGCCTAACGAAAAACATAAGGCTTTAAAAAAATAGTATTTATAGAAGCACAGCAGATTACATATGTTTTGCTGTATTAAGAAAGAGGGTTAAGACGCTTGAAGCAGAATGCTATTTAAAATATAATACTGAAAATAAAATAAGGGCTACTAAGATTTATTGTTGTATCATGAAAATAATAAAGACATTAACTTGTTTAACTTATGTAACTACAAAGTAATGTTATTGATTATAACATAGGCTAACAATTGCTTAAAATAATGATCGTGAATTGTTTTTTTTTCTTCCTAATAAAATTGGCCATTTTAAATGAAAAACATGAACAAAAGAAATCACCGGAAAAAGACAAACTATTGTTCTTGTCACTTTTGTTTCTTCTTTTAATAACAAGTATGTCCTCCTCTCTTAGCGATACACTTCAGAAGCCTCGTATGCATACTTTGGATTAAATTCCTCACGTTTTCATTTGGAATCCCCTCCCATGCATATTTTAAAGCGTCAATCAGCTGCTGTTGGTTGTAGACCCCTTGCCCATTCTCTCTAACTCTTCGTTTCATTTGGTCAATTGCTTGATTGGATTTAAATCCGGACTGTTAGCTGGCCATGGTAATACCTCAATATGAGACCTTTCTAGGACAGTTTGGGTTGCACGGGCATTATCTTGCATCAGGATGAATCCAGGCCCCACTCGATGTGCGAATGGGATCACTTGAGGCCTGATGACGTCCTCGATGTAACGTTCTGCAGCAACGGTACCCGAATTGATGAGCTCGGTTTTACTGTGTAACCATACTATTACGTTGGGACCACCGAAACAGTCAACTTCGTGAATGCAGGACTCCGAAAATCGCTCGCCGCGTCGTCTCCACACTCTGACACGCCGATCATCATTAGGAATTTTACTTTGCACTCGTCTGTAAAAAGCACCTCGCCCCACTAATTAATCCCCCAGTTCAAATACTGACGGGAGAATCTTAATCGGTTTGCACGTTGAACCATGGTCTGAGGAATTTGAACAACTCGTCGTCTTTACGTTTGCTGGTCTTCGTGCAATAGATTACGTATAGTTTGATCACTGACACGGGTACCCGTCGCCAGCCGCAGGTGGTGCTGTAACTTACGGGCCGCTACTGTACGATCACGACGAGCACTTAGTTGGATGTACCGATCCTCATGAGTCGTTGTTATGCGAACTCTACCTGAACACTGCCAGTGTCTTGGAAGCGATTCCATACATTTTGGATAGCTCTTCGAGTAAAATCAAACTGCGACCCCACGTAACGCTTAGAACGTCCTTCTTGAATCATAGTTCTCTGGTCGCTGTAATTGTATCCATGTGCCTTCGGACTGGTGGTATGTTTAACGCGAGATGATCAATGAATCAATTAAAATTGAAAAAGTAATATTTTTTCCTAAGATAACCAAAATAAGTTAAGAAGACAATAATAACATCTAATAATTTTTTTCTTAAAATAATGGTTAATACTTTTAAATTAGGAACACGAACACATACAATAAAAAAGGCATAAAAGAGATTAAACACTAAAGAGTTCGTAATATGTATATTACAATAAATTTATTAAATTTACTCAGATTTTAGAATTGTTAGAACATATTAAATGCACCGACAGTAATTTTACGACACGGGAGAGATAGCACCGTATAGAGAGCGTATTCCGGAATAAGAGGGAACAAGAAACTGGAGCATGCGTGTGTACTATTTTTATAGGCAGGAAAGCGGGTTTCTTAAGACAACCCATTTTAATTTGAAAGTAATTAATAACTCGTCCTCTCCTGAAGTGGCGGTGGCATCCTCTCAGCCATGTTTGCAAACAGCAGTCACAAGCTGGCAGTGGCGCAGTCAGTCGCCTTCGCAGTCGAGCTCGCATGGCTTTGATGCGGAGTGGACGTCGTTGCGTCATTCTAATGCAAAGTGGACGTCATTGCATCGCCATGACACGAAGTAGTTGCGCTATCTTCGGCGAGGCGAGAATCTACATCACCTTCGCCAAAGCCTAAAATACAATTAAGACACATATGAGCCAGAATAAAGGGGATACATCGAGTAGTTGTCACGGAGTTTTAAATGATAAATGATGTACTTTTTCGGACCATTCATGTTTTTCCCATGGTCAATTATACGTGGCATGTTCACGGGTCGGAAGACCATCTGCGTTGTTTGTTTTTACGCCTGATAATAAAACAAAAAATGTCGTGTATCACAGGGTACTTAAGTGAAGAGCAACCTATGTACTAAAATACAGAAATAATAATGAATGATTAATGTAGTTATTTTATTTTTTTTTTTGTATTTTTTCCAATATAAAAAACACAATCTGCTCATTTATTGCCATTAAGGCGGAACAAAGTTCGCCGGGTAAGCTAGTAGTTGATATAGGCCAGACAAAACAAATATAGTACCAGATGCGTTATCTTGATCTGTCAACGCCCTGGAAGGATATAACGCAATAAAAATTTCCGAAAAACATAAAAATGAGTGGTATAAATATAAAGTGGCAAGAATTGTAGAAGGTAAATTAAGTTCAGGAGGAAAGTGTTAGATGTAGTGTTAGATAAAACTAAAGCAATATCCTGATGAAACAAATGATTGGAAGTTATACATACCGAAATTGTCAAGTTTTAAAACTTTGCTATGATAACACTAGAGCTGGTCATCTGGGAATTCGAAAAACTTTTTCCAGAATTAAACAGTACTTTTATTGGCTTGCAATATTATATGATGTAAAAGAATATGTTGGTAAATGTGAAATTTGTGCAAAAATGAAGGTATCACAAAGTCTTCCTTAGGATACATACAATTTTTAAGGATATAGTCACGATATTCAACAAGATTTACACAAATACTTAGCTAATCTAAAATTGATTTTACAAGACGGTGCACAAGAGGCTTCAAATTGCACCCTATAAAATTACTAAGCTATATAATCAAATGCGCAGGGAGACCAGTTTTTAAGTTGGTGATGTAGTGTGAAAGAAAACAAAATGCCTCTCAAACGTGTCCACTGATGGCTAAATTAGCACCAATATTTGAAAAAAAAAAACAATATATGGAACAGAGTCAAAGCTTAACTACTGTTAAGTATACAAATTCTAACCTACGGGGATTCCTTTTTCTCTTTTTGATTGTATAAATAATTTTATATTTTATGTTGAAAGAGAAGGAAACGGTACTGTCATTGCCGGCCATTTCGTCAAACTCTTAGACGTGACGAGAGCCCAGGGGTAAGTTGTTTGAAATGCCTTTATTGCGGTACATAAGTATCACACTAATTAGCAAATTGTTTAGTTGAATGTTGTGTTCATT
>JAFELO010004646.1:10344-36126 GCA_017140195.1 Eumaeus atala
ATATGTAGGGTGTGATATGGACTGATTGTCCAACACAATTAATTAAATTGTATCCTCAACATTGCAGCGGTGGTATCCGGGCTTTGGCGAGGCCCCGCAATTTATATAAAATTTTCCTGGCCCATCTTAAAATATAAGTTAGTTATTAGACGTTTATGTTTTACTTTTATATGATTGTGTTTACTCAGAAACCCTCGACAGCACCACGTAACATTATAATAGCAGAGCAAGGCCGCTGTTTTGCTAGTAAGCAATCCGAAAAATGAGAGTACGATCGTCAATCTTCACCTTATCGCCACGGGACCATGTCGAATAAACAGTCAAGTGGAGCGGGTAATGAGCGTATTAAAATCTATGTTAACTGTTGTAGAAAATATGGACAGGTTCACTGGGCGAGTCACTACAACAGTCAATAGAGCCACAAAAGTGAGCCCATTAGAGCTTCTTATAGGAAAAGTTTCGCTTCGCTTAGATTTAACGGCCAATGACAATGATAAACTGGTTTTAGTCTTGGTAAGGTTCTTCAATAGTGTCTGGTGGCGGTGTGGGTGAGCTAACAGTTGACTTAGACGAAGGAAGGCATTGAGGTTAATTAACTTGATGGTTACTGGCTTTTAGTTCGATAGGTCAGTTAGCGTCTCCCGCAACATAGTACCTTAGCTGGAGCCCGTTAGAAATTGGATTCTGCTACTCATTATAGTCCATGGGTAAGAAGTAGGCGGTGGCTCCGGTTGTCATGGTCGTGGTTTTTGTGGGTATTCGGCACTATAAGGTGCCCCATACACTACCGAACCCATCCAGGGTCAGTGAAGTCGCGTAAATGAGTTTCCCCGCGTCAATAAAATTAAGGCGGATGGGACAAGAAAGAGCACGTGTCTTGCCTCCTAGGTCACTCGATATTCCGGTGTTGAAGGAACTAGCCGAGTTATGTTGATGGAGAAATCTGTTTGGCGTTTAACCAAACAGACAACGGGACCAAATTTGCAGGGACTGTTACGAGTTGGTGGTTAGTCGATTTTTTGGTGTGGTCTTTATGTTGGATGTGAAGGGGGCTATTTTGAACTATATGTGCGTGATACCCACCAGCATCCGCGAGACTTAAATTTAAGAGGTAATTACTAAATATCTTTAAAAAATGCTTAGATTTGTTTCTCAGAATCGAATGCAGATTTTAGCTTACTACTTCATATTTTTACTGTAGCCTGTTCTAAGCCTGAATCAGTATGAAGGGGATGTGGATTCAGAGTGCGGACCAGTTGTTACATAAATTGCCATTTCGTTTTGATTTATTCTATGTACTTAGGTAGGTATCGCGACGTGCTTGGTTTAAACAAACTTACTTCTTTAAAGAAGCTGAACTACGCTTCAATTAACACTAATCGTCTCGTAACTGACGGAACCAGTCGGTCATCAAATTGCCGTCATGCTGCTACCATTACTTTTACAGTACCGTGATCGAAGACACCAGCAAAACTGTAAAGATTAAAATGTCAAATGAAACACATCGTGCAAATATTTCAATCCTTTATTGCACTGAAGAAGTAAACACTTAAGTTCAACAATTACAATTACAATTCCTTCGCACAAATTGTCGGATTTCATACGCACTATCAGCAACCACATTGGATACTTCGTCTCTAATCATAAACTTATTACTTCTTTTAAAACCATCATATTTTGAGTACCGTCGTAGAGTGCGTATTATATTTTTACCTACGTATTGCTCAATTTTCCTTAACTTTTTATCCAAATACCGTAGTACCAGATGGAAAATGAAAGGTATTTGGATAAAAATAAACTTTTTATCCAAATACCTTTCATTTTCCATCTGTCCGTATCTTATGGTAGGTTTGTTCAAATAATACGTTGATTCCTGACTCATGGACACTGGGTTATTAGGGAAGTCAAGATCAGCAGTCGAATCGATCTCCAAGGACTGCTGGTCTGCATAATGTACTGCTACTCCCAAAACTGTGAGGAGGACAAATTTAATAAACCAATGAATACAATATAATGTGGCTTTCATGGACTATTGTCCCCATCATGATTTGAGCATTGCAGTGGAGCTCAGGGTCTTGGACAAATCAAATTGAATAGGTAGCGTATCTTTATACTCCTCTTATAAGAAAGAGGGACTAAGGAGCAGTCGCACGGGGCAAGGGATGGTGATGGCGTGAACAATTGCATTATACCAGATTCAGTGGGGTTGTCCTGTAATATATGACATTTCCACTCATTCGCATTTGTTTTAGTGGCTTTTCAACACTCGAACCCCATACTCTACCAGGACGTAAGTGCGTTTCCCCGTGTCAACGAAAAAAACTTCCTCGACTATAACTTCGCATTAAGAGCAGTCATTATGTGCGAATATGTTCCTTTCAATCTTTGTTGCGCTTCAGTTTTCCTACTACTACTTCTATTTTTAAATGGTACCTACGTTTATAGTTATATATTTTTATACACATAATAACCTCACTGACAAAATTATCCGCCCACCACTTTGATTCGTCGCCTTGTTTATTTACTCTAGCTATGAATTACCAAATGTATTATTTTATGTTACGTGGATATCCTATCACAAGTTAAATAAAAAAATATACTCTTTATACTATTTCCACACATTTATTGATTTAATATATACATATAAAACTACCGGTTTCGAGTAATTCGTCATCAGGTATAATACCCTATCACTAAATTAAATACTATTGTTTCTCGTTTGACATTGTGGCAGTTGTGTTATTGTCTGACGAAACAATAACATAACTGCCACAAAACGGGGGGCGCAAAGGAGGCGCTACATGGTACGCCTCCAGCAACAGAAGTGACCCTGTACTCGTCTAGGGCCGGGATAGATCAGACCCGGCCCGCTAAGACACGACGTCGTGGGGACTGGGAAGCAGCTGGAAAGTCTCCGAGAAGGTGAAGCCTGGCTTTTTCGCTGAGGCCAGGCTGTCGCTGGAGGGATAGTGTTTCCTGGAGATCCGGGACTATCTAAAATAGCGGCAAGAATTTAATCGGTATTGTACCCCCGAGTGCAGGCCGATTTAAGATCTAGGGGCCACCCGGGCAATTAGATTTACTAATCAGCCTTAAATCCCCTGCATCAAAAAAAAAAAACAAAATATTATGATAACATTTCCTGTCTTTTATCCATAGTGTGAAGTTGAAGTTTTAGTGTTAGCTTATTGTTTTTCCGGAGACATCGATTACGCAGTCCGAAATAACCACTACTTTATCGGAAGCCGTGGGGAATTGTTTTGGCTTCGCTGCACAAGTACGTCCGCGTTTTCATGAAATGAGAACGATCGGTGTCAGTAAATATAGACGAAGATTGGCAGATAGAAATCTGAGGGTCCAGCTCGCACCTTACAGGTGCTCTCACAACACCTTGCAGCTTACTTATCTATGAGAATATGCCGAATAAACTAGGAAAGGAGGAATGTTCTATTCGCGGATGGGAGCAGAATAGCTTTCAGAGGTCCAGACTGGCGGTATAGCGGTATGGCCAATAAAATACTTATTTTCAATCCGACCTCAATAAGGTACCCGATTATCTGACTATGATCGTCCGAATTTACCCTAATTGTTCATGTATTGGGACAAACTCAAAAGATGTGTCCGAGCCAGTGTGCTAGCTCCTATGACCACAGAAGATGTTAAGACGGCTGTGGTAGAGAGATATCCTCGTATCAGATATCCAGTAAATCTTGGATGGATTGGCAAATCGGCTCCAAGAAGTCAAAGAATAAGGAATCAAGGCGGTAACACTCAATATTATATATTTTTTTGTATTGAATCATCATTTAATTCCATTACATATATATATATATGAGTATATTCATTACAGTAACACTGTATTTATGTATAATTGTATGTGTTGTCTGTGTTTGTGCATGTAATGTGTGATTATGGGTGTATTTTGAGGTATTGCCTACTTTAATATAGACGTGCATAGTATCAAATGAAATGTCGAAGTTGTAATATTCTTATTTAGGCACTAAGTTTTGTCAATGTCAACTGTGTCGCTCCAAGCGGCTGAAAAACAGTCATCTGCTAAATATTGATATAGCAAATGCTGCATTTGCCATATAAATACCAAGATATTTCCAATAACTCTATTGTGTATTTATTTTATGTAATTGTGTTGTGATCAATAAACTATTTTTTCTTCTTTTCTTGAATCACATTATTTCAAAATTGAAGTTATTAAATTTTATTCAAGTTTGTTCCTAATATCGGTTTTCGTCCTGGATACTTTTAGGCTTTTTAATTTTAAAACTTTTGTTTTTTTCTAACATTAAGGCTAGCTTTTCGCGTACCTTTCATAAAATGTGGTCTTAATTTAGCGACTTGTGAAAATTAAGAAAAACATAGGATGGGCGATTAATTCTGCCGGTAAGTGTAGTTAAATAATAGCCAATGTATATAACTAATGCGTTTTGCCCGCGATGACCTACGGGGCCGAAACATGGCCTCTTTCACCAAGCACCAATCTCCTTGGAGACTAATTTAGCCTTTACTTCCAAGTGACAGCGGAACTGAACTTTATACAAAGCATTTCGACACTGAGAAAATACGACAAAGGGTCTTTTTGACGGCAAAGTAGCACTTGTGTCTCTTGAGGTTATAGTGGGCTAGGTTTAGTCGGCCTCATTATGAGATTTTGGATAACGAAGACTCGGCTTTAAAAACAAGTACTCGTTGACTTAACCCGTAAAATTTAGACGCGGTCGGTGTATAGTGCGTCTCCAGTACGTATATAACACGTATTACGTAGGACAAACATAGTAGGAGACAAAACACAGCCTTGTGGAACGCCAAAGTTCACTTGTTTGAGATCCGAGCATGCATGATCGTCGACGACCTTAATGCCTGAGTATTCTGACTTAAAGCTAACAAATCAGTTTCATAATTTCGAGGGAATCCCAAAAGCAGTAAGCTTGGAAAGAAGAACCCGATCTTAGGCTTTCGATATGTTCAGACTAAACCTTAACGCATTCTCTTTTGTTTTTTGAGCCTCCGCCTATTGATGCATCGGGTAAGTTAGGAGGTCCCGAGTCGAGGGACCCTAATGTACCACAGGACCAGCAATTGATGACAATCTTCATTATCTTTGAAAACAAAAGGGCAACGCTATAGGACGGAACTTGGACGGGTCCGAGCGGTCACCTTTTGTTACGGATCGGAAGCACCAGAGATGTTGCCCAATACCTTCCAACGAACCCAATAAATTAAATAAGTACTGGAAAAATAGCGTTACGATAGATGTCAACTCAGGAGCACATGTTCGCAGTCCAATTGATCCGATACCATAGGGCCCACTTGACTTATGGAAGAAAGAAGTACATAGAGATCTGTCGGACTTTTACATCCTGCATATATAGTTCACACCGTTAAGTAGTAAGCGATGGATTCTACTGGTAATTATAACCATGTGGGTAAGGGTGCCTCCGTTGCACTCATTTCTGTCACTTCACGTCAATGTTAAGTGAAAAGTAGCATCTACCTATAGCAATTATATTTTGCTACTTAAATATTTTAGAAAAAATATACCTGTCATCTTTGACTTTTGAGTCGAAGAAATGGACTTCCTGGGACTTCTCGCTGTGGACTTCACTCTTAATGGTTCTCATTGATCACGAATTACTCATAATTGGTCAGTATATTGAATAAATTGGTCGGTATATTGGATGACAGTGGCTTTAGTATGTAATTTCTAGCAATAAAATAAGCACTCTTCATTTGCGGACCGCCTAAGGAAAATATTTTGAGAAGCGGTGATAATCGGTCACAAATTGCGCAATAAGTTTGGTCAATTGGTCAGCGATACTATAACAACGATATTATACACATGTTAACATTAATTTTCTTAAGCCTATAACATTTGTCCCAAATTGTGTTCTACGAAGGATTCTTGGTTAACATCAAACTTGGTTGATTTTCGGTTGTAATGGATTTTAAAGTCTGTTTTTCCAAACAATGGTAAAAGAGTTTAACATTCGCCTCTACACTAAGACTTATTCTTAGTGTCGAGGACAATTTTATACTTTGTTGAAATCTATATTTACAATACACGTCATAAATTTTAATGTTTCCTGATTCCCTTGATTACGGTCGAACTCTAATGCTATGTTAAATTTGAAGCTTCTATGTCTACTAGTAGTGCCTTAAAGAAGAATTCCTATTTTTGGCAATGAATGCTTAAATATTTTCTTAGAACTAAAACATTTCAATTTTTAATCATTTACTAAAATATTTGTTTACTAAATAAGAAACTGGAATTGTAATTCATTTTATTCTCATTACACTGCCATTTCTCATGACACAGCAAGGTGAACCGTTACTATACTTTCTACCTCTTTTATGTGGAAGAGGTCGGTGGGGAGGGAGTTAGGTGTGCATTGACTCTCTAGAGTGTCAGCTACACACTACCCTTTTTTGTCATCGTCTAGTGCAGGTAATCGATTTTCGCGGTTTGGTGGTGACATTTGAACCACCGGTTTGGATTTCACAGCCCTTGCTAGAGGCCAGCGCCTTATTTGTTATTCCATCGAGCCTGGGGGCCCCCAGGCCCGATGGAATAACAAATAAGGCGCTGAAACAGCTGTCTCCCGTTATTAAACACCTCCTAGAGTGCACTTTTAAAACCTTTTTAGCGCAATACATGTTCCCAGACATATGGAAGGAAGCCGTAGTGATAAGCAAACACACACCGGGGAAACCCCGGCTGGAGCCCACTAGCTACCGACCCATAAGTCTCTTAAGCTCGTTAGGTAGAATCTATGAAAATCATGATACGGAAGAAAAACCTATTCATAGACGAGCAGTTCACATTTTGCGACAGCCATAGCTGCCCACAACAAGTACACCGCCTCACGGTGTCACAAATCTGTGAAAGGATAATGCGGAAAAGAATAAGTCCATACTCTCCTCCCTAACCCATCCCTCATATAGACGATGAAACTTGCCTCCCATCCTGCTCTACAGTAACGAGATACCGTAAGCAGAGACGTTGAAATATTAACAAGTCAGTTTCGATAGGTCGATGAATTTTAAGAATCACATAGATGACATTCTGAAAAAGGCACGTTATGTACTTTTTAAACTCTAGCCTCTTATAAACTAAAAGAGCAAAATGGCGTACAAACATAAGCTCACTTTAACATTTGCGCACATATCCGCTACCCAAATAGAACGTTTGCAGAGAATGCAAAATAGATTCTTACGCATGTCTACTGGATGTCCCTGGGTACATGCGAAATATCGACCTACATTATGACTTTCACTTGACCTCGATTAAATGACACTTCAAAGAGCTAACTCATAACTTCTTTTACCGTGCCCTAAATGCCCAAAGACAAACTGATCGTCCAAACGTCGTACACACGTATTGCACGACGTCGACGACGCGATCGCGTTAGCAGTAGCAAAGTCCGGCGAAAATAACACAAACAAAAACACCAAGACACCTGCCCACAATAAAATGCCAATAGGGCCTATACTATGTATACCGCCTCGAGGCGTTGAAACTTTACATATAGTAACACAGTTATATCACATATGACTGGCGGAATGACAAACTCACACAACACTTCCGAATGCGAGCCCGGGATTGTATCCGTAAGTTGAGAGCTTAGATTACTAGAGATAATAGAACGCGATTTTAGAGAGCTCTAATAATAATAAACAAATCACGATCACGGCTTCTTGCTGATCTGTAACGCAAACCAACCCCTCCCGTCAGGTGGGGGGAGGGGGAGGGGCCGGCCTCCTCAGAGAAAACAAACAATAAACGAACTCAATTATCCTTATCCTCGTCACCGTTATTTAAACTTGCTTAAGTAACGAGAACCAATAAGAGGTAGTACCATGCGGCAGTGCAGTGTAATTGGGTCGGTACGATTGGAGAGGTACCTCTCGCTCACTTGGTACCGCCGTAAACTGACATCTATAGTGTCATGTTTCGTGCGGTTTGTAGGTAGCCGGTGGCCCATTGGGGGGAGATGAAAAGGAGGGCAACGCATAACCACAGTAATTATGCTGATGGTTATGGGTGTCGGTAGTCGTAGAAGGACTCCAAATCCTCGTTTGTCCCCCTATACTATAAAGAAAGAGCTAAGGCAAATTTCATACTTATATTCACTACTTCGAAACGTCTCCGAGTGTATCTTATGTTTACAATGTCGACCGCTTAGCAGAAACAACGATATAAACGACACAGATATATGTAGATAGTGCTTCAAACTAGTTGTAGTGTTGTAGAGTTCCGGTGAAGTGTATTCTTTTTTCAATTTCAATTTATGTGGTGCGTGGATTTGTATATTTTTTAGTCAATGGGCGTTGCCTGATTATTAACGATGCTATAAAACTTTATAATTACATAAAGCAAAAAAGAACATATTCAACAATGTTACAATTTATTCATCAAATGAAAATCTAGTTTCAAATTTTTTTTAATGAAAATATTTATCTCTAAAAAAGTAAATACGTGTGTGTCCATAGTAAATGTAGTGTGTATCACCAGACCGTAGTCGTCCATCTCGTACGAACAGTAGCCTCTTGAACATGAATGGGTATAGGCTTCGCTGATATTCACAGGATCAACGTGGTTCCATTGATGTATGATTCATTCAAATCAACCCACTGGTTTTCGTTTCTCATATATGTGTATATATATAGCTATGCACATAATCTTCCTATGCGTGCAGTAGGGTAAAAATACATCTTACCGAAAATACTTGTAAAAAAATGCATCTTGAAATATTTTTACCGTCCGAATACTCACAATTGAGCTGTTGGACCATTATATACTCAATTATGAAAATAATTAAATTACGTGCGATGTTGCATTACGGAACATTAAATGGACTTGTACTTGGTAAATTAATTTTGGTTTTATTTAAAATCACTCAAGTAATTACACACACTCAATTAATTTGACATGAACTGCAACTTGATAGTTTCACGCGGTAAAAATTTCCGCTTATAGAGAGACGACTGGCCTGTCTCTTTTCGACAATCGGCTATGGCTAGCATGTTAGATTAAAATCATCGTTATCATTTTTTTGAAGAGAGCTCGAATTGTTCTCAAATGATCTCTTACGGTAGAGAAAAAATGTACTAGATATAAGAAATAATAACTTATTTATCAATAGTAAATAAGAAATATTATTATATATCTGTGGACTTATCACAGATATTAGATTATACTTGTATATCTACGTTCAGACTAGTTTAGTACCAACAATATTGCCTCATTTTGTACAAATGTTTCATTATATTTATTTTTTTTATCCAGCGATCAATCAGCGAATGGTACATCGTACTTTATTTTCTATATTATATATCAGAGAACATATGTTTCAAGTTTCAAATCATTTTCTCAATATGTTTAAAATTTATGTCTATTTATGTTTATTACAGTACCATTAACCGAGCGGATGTAAATAACTTGCTATTTATTTTCAAAGGTCCAATTACACAAAAAAAAATTATACAACAAAAAATCCACAAGCAACAAATATTACAATGCCCAATGCAGTAAGGGAAGAAATTCTGCCCGAAAACAAAAGATTTTTCTCCGGAAATGAAGATAACACCTAAAACCATGTCCCGTATTTTAAGAGATGATTTAGGACTTGCATTCTACGAGTATAAGAGACGTACTGGTTATTTATTAGCTGATAAATAAAGATGAATAGGGTGGTGGTCACATCACACAAATTTGTTTACGAATGAGAATGTTTTCTCTAAGGAAGCTTCCAATTTACTGGACTGAGGACATTATCCGAACATCAGTGATGGTTTGATGGATAACTCCATCCAGCTCTGAAAAATTGACTTGATTGAGCCATAGTTTTGTGAATGATGTATCAAAACATCGGCACAACCGACAAAAATGTGTACCAAGATACCATTGTTGAGAAGGTAGTTAAGCCTCCTAATAACACCATGTTCAATAACCAAGTATCATCCTTCCAGCTAGACTTAGCACCGGGTCATTTAACTAACATACTCTAAAAGTAATAAATGTTATTTGCAATTTTTTTTCCTTTTTTTACAATATTTATGGCGTTGTTAAAATATTTTAAAGAAAATGCCCTAAAATGAACCCTTTACGTATCCCCATTTCTATTTTTGCCCTATTAGATCTTGTTCAATTTACTTCAACCCTCTGAGTTCTATTGTTTAAATATAAAGTCAAGTGGTTGAGAGCCGTAAGTCCTGTACCGTAATGGTGTAATTTCATGGCTAATGTTTCATGTTGTACACAATGAAAGGCCTTGGTGAGATCGCAAAATAGACCTAACGTACACTTCTCTTCCCACGCCTCAAAAATAGAGCCCAGTAAACTAAGGCCAGGATAGCATGTTTGCCTACATTAATATTATTTTAGAAAGAGGTATCGCCATGCTGAATAGGAGATGGTAGTGCCAGGCATAGTGCATGACACTACATCCTCCTATGCAACGGAATTGGGCCGGCACGACCGGGGAGGTCTCGCTCACATAACACCGCTGACATTTTCTGTGTCGCGTTTCTTGTGGTTTGTGGGTAGCCGGTGGCTCATTAGAGGGGGGGGGGTAAGGAGGGAAACGCATCGGAATTGTAATTATTTGGATGTTCATGGACGTCGATTGTCGTGAAAAGGCTCCGATTTTTCGTTCAAACAATTTACATAACTAAACGTAAATGCACATCACTACAAAAATACCGCTTTCATTCCATTCTATCTCTGTCGTACGTTTTTTATTAATTATAATTAATGAGCTCCTCGTCTGGCTTTCTCTCTATTGAACGAATTATCTGGTGATAACTAAAGGTAAACATAAACTCATGAACCTTAAAGCAATGCCCAGTAACACAAAGTATACATATCTTCGCTTTTCAAAGTAAATGAATTTCTAATTCATTACCGATTACACATATACACCTTGTTAATTTTGGTGTGCAACATTTATTATACACGAATTAATATTGTTTTTATTCACATTTATATTGTACACTTTGTGCGGGAGATTTCTTCCGTTGTCTTTAAATCTAATTTAAATAGTATTTATTTGGAACTTGGAGTTTCTGGCCAACACTTTTAATTACCATTGCGCTGCGGAGCTGTAAGAAAAGTATAAATAGTGATACTAATGACAACAATACCAGTTCCATTCGATTTTGTTTTATATTGCCATGTCTGTAAGGCTATATCCGCCCTTAAATTTAATCCAAGACCAGGCGTTGTTTCTTGCATTATAACTGCCCAATCTGTGACATCCAACGAATGAATCTATACCAAAGACGATGAATGCAAAGACCAGGAATTCTAAGTCGGTCGGAGAACCTTTTTTATACAACCATATAACTATTCTCGCCTTTCCTTTTAGGAAAATGGTGTATCATGAGAATTTTCCTACGGCTTCTCATTTCCAAATCATCGCAATGTATAGAAACAGTCACATGCATCTGGAGATTTCTTATTGCAATTATTTTTATAAAGTTTTTTAAAAGTGCTGTATTTTCAACTTGTTGATTGGGCATGTGCTGCTGCCTAGAATGCCTGTAGACTCTAACTGCTTCTCAAACTCGGCTGAGTTCCTTGTAAAAAATGCAGCTAGTAAAGTGTCCATTGCAATTTATTGAAAAAATAAAATATAATAAATTTAGTGTTAAAACAATTTGTTGTATATTTGGCTGGTAGGTAATATTGATAAATTCTTCATGTTATCTGATGGTCTCGATCGGATCTCAATCGGTTCTTGAATAAATCTAGGGAAATCCTCAAATGTTATAAACTAACATGTGTTTTCTTACTCTTTTGGAAATTTACGATTGGTTGTCGATATGACACACCCTGAGCTGGTGATGGAAGGTAATGAGATTCATCAAAGCAGCTTTATAATTGACGATGCTCTCACGTTTTACCAATTGTTGGTTTAAACTATTAAAGTTTTTCTGTTATTCCAAATGTTAAATACTCAATATCAACAATGCAATTTTAGAATTATACCCAAAAATAATAATTGTTTTTTAGAAAAAAAATTACACCAGCTTTAAAAATAATGAACAATGTACTGCTTCGACGAATTTTATGGCGGTTTATTTAGTTATTCAACAATACCGACGCTTTAGAAGCTTCACAGCATCCATTATCACGGGTGAGCCGAGATGTGGCAAGAGCAGACAACTTTGCTTCTGACTGAATAAATTTGGCATTTGCCTTTATGCATTTGTATTGAAAATTACATTTTTAGATTAAATTTTAATTTTTTACGGTGTTCGTTACTTTTGAATTCAGTTGTTTGTTTTTCTAAATGTTATATTTATATTTCAATCTTTGTGTTAGGTCTTCGTAGTATAAGTATCCACAGTACTTGTATACATTTTACCATTGCTAACACTACCAGTTAACAAATAGGTATTTACCAGTGAAAACACATACAGTTTTTAAAACCGTTATAAATTATTTTCCGAGGTTTATTCATAATTATGTAATTTTAAAATAATCGTTAAATTAAGTCTTTAATGATTATTTTATTTGCGGTATTTTTTATATTACGACATATAACAGTATGTAATTGCTGCACCATTCTTGGATCTTCAATAAACAGGAATATTGTTCCACTATTATTTGAAAAATAATCTACAACGTACAAATTCAAATAAGCAAGTCAACTCTCAAATGAGGTTTTTACACTAGACGGTACATAAAGTTAACACATGAAATAACCAAATCAACTTTTAAGGTATTTTGTTTTTATAATAGTGGCTGGCGCTGCTATCCAACTATTACCGAAACAAATCAAAATAAAATGCGAGTCCTAGTGTGTATATACATATATACAATTTTATAGCATAAGAGGGCAAATTAGCTGTCGGAACCTTTGTATAACTATTGATGCCTACGTTACGTTATAATGCTTATTTACAGTAGATGTTTCTCGTTTATGATTATTTAAGATATGTAATTTACGGTTCCTGAAATGAACGAGCCTTACATGAAGTTATTTTGCTAAGAAGCTTTATTATTTTATAACACATTATATTTTTTTGTTGCACTTATAGTCTGGACGGTTTGGGTGCCTAAATAATTTGAAGTATGATTAGCATGTTTTTACCAAACTAACATTGTAATTATTATATCTTGCCTATTCTTTGTACCACATGATCTTGTTTATTGTTTAGTAGAATGTTTCTACTTTTATATTTTAGGTTAATAAACCATTATTACTTAAATCCAATTGAAGTTTTCATATTCATTTATAATTAAATAATGTATATTCTTTTATTTTAAGTGTAACGAATTTTAGTTGTTCAACTACCTGTTGGAAATTAAATAGTCATGAATATAGTATGTTAAATGAATAACCGTCCGGTGGTGGGGAAAAGGATAGCCGTTGAGGTTGAAGAAGTATTGCCGATGAGGCACTGGGTGGATAACCGTTGAAACATGCAGTCGTATATAATTGTATTAATGTGCTTATACAATATGCAAAAGAACCCGTTGTTCCTGCAAAGATCAGAAAGGATATCAAATTCTAAAAATGCATGTCGTTTATAGTAGTACTGTTCAACTAAAAAATAGAAAATAAATATTAAAGCACTACAATTTTATTATAATTTATGAATTAAAATGTCCTGTTGGCCCGATAGGTTCAGTGGACCAATTACCGCATTGTGTTCATGACCCCAAGTGCACTAGAGGTCATGAACTAGTCACGTGATGATCAGCTGTGGTGCAGTTGGCCCTTGAACTGAAATTTACGCAACTGTAAACATTTTTTAAATATTTGATTTTATTGAACTATTTTTTTACTGTGACAGGTAATAGTATGTGTGCTTAAGAGGAAAAGCGGGGTTTTTGTATATTGTAAAATAATTTATATTGTACATTGTATATTGTCAAATAGTAAACTCTTAAGAAAACTAGCACATGGTAAATTGTTTAGAAAATGGAGGAGTTAACAGTAACTGCCTAATATACATTACACCGATATGTATTTGGCGTATGAGATGATCTCGGGAAAATTATGGTGAAGCCTTGCGATTTTATAAGGAGTATTTCGGTCATAGAAATTATGAAATATTTGTCTACAGTATATACTAATGCCACAAAAAAGCGGAAGGCATCACCACAATTTACCCGGTCATCTCATGTGTCCTGGGTTCAATGATTGGGACCACGATAGTCGTATAATACGTAATACAAATCCCAGTGGCCTTGGAAACTGCTGACATTATTCCGAGACGTTAGTCAATGTGACGTACAACGTACAAAGTTAAGGGGAAGCGCTGTCATAGTAAATTTTGTTTATGGCTGTATCTTTGTCGTTAAAAGACCTAGCTGCCAGTTATCATAGATTCGTAATTATTATATCGCTGATATACTAACTCATCCTGAATCAGGTGTTAAATTTTTCTGGATATCATGTCTAGCACTGCATGAGATACTATTCCGCTAACCATCACATCATTTACGTCCTTTAAACGTTTACGAAAACTTGTAAGTTGTCGGAGATTTTGTTGTAAATCTTTATCTATATCATCCTCAAATGTAAATAACCTCCTTTTCAAGTACCATAGGTTTACATTTCCTCTTGGCTTGTCTCTGAGGTTAGGTTTGTCCAAATAATACGTCGATTCCTGGTTCATAGAGACTGATTGATTCTTAATTAAATCAAGATCAGAAATCAAGTCAATCGGAAAAGATTGCTGGTTTGCATAATGTACTGCTACAGCCAAAACTGTAAGGAAAAAATTGACAGAGCAATTGATATCATTCACAAAATATAGTTCGGTCATTGTTCACTACTCTTTGTCTATAACTTCTTCCTTTTTCGTATTAAAAGTAATAATAATGTTATGCATTACTTTCAATACGATGCTCAAATCCTTTCATTTCATTATTTTTCTTCCGTTTTACTATTTTAAATTATTAACTTATAAAGAAAATAATACTTAAAGAAAACTGATAGTAAAAATCGTGTGGTATAAATAATGGTAACAATTTATTCCAGACCAAATATCCGTATACCTGACAACCTATTATAATACTAATTAAAAATGACGTAGGTATATAAAAGCCTTTTCGATCATATATATACACCCAGTGCCTGAGAAACGGCCCATCATTTTTTTCAGTCAATGTGGCGAGAATGGTTTTGATACTGACATAAAATCGATACCAATTGGGCACATCGCTTGCACATGATAACATAAAAATCATTCAGACGCGCTTCAGCAAACATAAAAACAATAAAATCTAAACAACCCCAGCAGCAACTGTGGATGCGCAGAGCATTGCAAGACTTCCGGTTATATCTAACCCACAAGTTGCAAGAGTAAAATTGACGACAATATGTCCTGAATAATGTCAGTTTGACTGACTTATTTAGTACGTCGTGCCAATCTGCGAGCAAGCATGTTGCTTCGGGCTACTAACTCCGTGCGCTCTCTGTCAACGTCCTCGTCTTCTGTGAATAAATCTGAGACCACGAGCTCATAAGAAACGGATTTGGTATCAGCTCACCGTGCATGATTGTTTTGAATGTCAATGTTTCAAAATTGAACTCATCAGTCAACTGGCAAATCCGTTTCGTACGACTGCGTATGCCATAGGATACCAAGTGAAAGACTTTTGACTTTTTTTAAGCTTATCAGCTTAGGAAACAATTGTAAACAAAATGATCTATTCGTGTAGTACCGAACACTCCACCTGAGACACAATATTCTACCTTCCGTCGACAAACCAGGTCGTGAGCATCATTGCAAGTAGTTTGTTTGAAATACTTCTTCAATTGTCCCTCAAGCAAAATGTTCACCACTTTACTAATTACCGTATCTTTCAAAATAGGCTTATAATTGTTTTTATTGGATCTACCTCTTCTTGTTCTCCATCTGCCTTATTCTTTAATATTGTAACTACTACTGCATTAACAAGATTCTCGAGCAAGTCAGAGTGCTCGACGCTCAAACCATCGTATCCAGATGACCGATATCGCTTTATGTTTTTTAAGACCGTTTCTAAATCTTTGATAAAATAATACACGTGCAAATCTTCTTCACATGAGGTCCTAATACCTCGCACAAAGTGCAGGTATCGAGCAGTTTTACTTTAAAATTACTGGCCAACATTTTAGCGTATAAAAATACTAATTTAGATATACTATGCAAAACCCACCTCTGAAAACTAAGACGTGCCCTAGAGTGACCCTATTTCTCTTATATATTCCACTTTGATACACATTTTAGGTTCTTGGTTGATATTTCAAGAAAATATGTTTAACACAACTTTTAAATAATAATAGTAGCAACTCAAAATCATACACGCCAGGCTACAAAAAAAGTGTTTTTACAGTTAAATAAGAATTCTTTATCGTGTATCTTGCTACACACACACACACACACACACACACACAGAGAGAGAGAGAGAGAGAGACACGCACGCACGCACGCACGCACGCTCGCACGCACACACACACACACACACACAAACACACACACACACACACACACACACACAGAAACACACACACACACACACACACACACACACACACACACACACACCACCACCATCACCATTCATCATTATCAGGCCGTATCGCGCCACTGCAGGACTCAGGCCTCTCAAGCTCTCCAACGATTCGGCCAATATATATTTTTTTAATTAACAGGTTTAAATTTAACGATCAGCAAATTAAATAAAAACAAATGAGGAAAAAAACCAGATAGCAAAGCGAGTTCAAGTACAGCAAGCTGGCAAAAGGCGACTGGTATCTGTTATCCCGGGTAGTGGGAAAAGGCAAGCTCTCAAAAAATTGGGACAACATATACAAGAAGAAGAAGTTAAAGATTAATATGACGAATGCTTTTGTTTCGGAAAATATACTATCTAGTCTGAACTATTAACCTGTGAGTGTTGGGTTATGTGATTATGAGCAGCTTCAGCATGTTAATCTTAAAATAAATTATCCTCACCCAAAATTTTATTCGCCACCAAACCCAAGAACGAAATCAGCGATAACGATTACATAAGCATCGTTTTAAAAGAAACACGAAGTTAAAACAAAAAAAGGTAATTTTAAATTAATTTTTTAAATTTACGAAATAAGATTCTATAGATTGATAAACCATGAAAAACTAATTGAGCTTTCGTGTTAAACCACAATGAACAAACAAGCTGAAGATCCAATGACATGTGTAGACGTTATAAATGAGACTTTATTCAGCGATACTTAATATATTGCAAACTGTAGATAATATGTCTAACCTGAAGACTCATCAAGATAAAAAATAAAATTTTTTTTTGGGGCGGATTGTGAAAACAACAAAGTCTTGAAAAATGAAAAACATAGTAAATACATTATAGAAAGATGTGGAATCAAAAAAAAGCAAAAAATGAAATCAAAATGGTAAGTGCTTTTTCACTTGTGTTCTTCATTTCTATTTAAATGATCGTAATTGATGATTGTCTTGAGTTTTGAGTATATAATGAGGGTCGAAACCCAACACTAAGCAAATTTTCGTTATTGTAAAATTTATATTACAATAACGAAAATTATTGTAATGTAAGTTTGACCTGACTTGACTATTTCAAATTGAAGTTAATAAGCTAATTTTAAAAAAAGTTAAAAAAGCGGATGTTGTTAAATAAATCCTAATAAAAAAATTGTTAATCAAACTTTGATCTCTATTGATTTTTGTTATCTTCCTTAGTAGGTAACTAATGGTTATCCTCTCAGTTTTATGTGGCTTGATTTACTTTAAATTATAAAACGCTAATAATTTCTTTCTCCGTTCAGCCTTAGGATTTTTCAGCAAGCGGTAGTATGGCACTACACGCATGCATGGTGTATGACACTACACTACTACACTACTCCTATACAACGGAATTGGGCTACACGACCGGGGCTACCTCTCGCTCACTTAATACCGGCGTAAATTGACAGCGTCGCTGTCGCGTTTCGTGCGGTTTGTGAGTAGCCGGTGGCTTATTGGGGGGATGCAGACGGGCAACGCATATACGTAATAATCATGCGAATATCCTTGGGCGTCGGTAGTCATTAAAACCTTCGTTTTCTCGTTTGCCCCCATATGCTCTAAACAAAGGATACGCTAAAAGACGCTGCATTCTAATTATTACAATTAATTTCTTATTTCATAAACACAGTTTGCAATACACATAATAAGTATTATGACGGTAGCCGTCAGGAGCTACTTACTAGTTACTACTATTAATTTAACAATACGAAACCCTACAAATGCTGAAAATACAATTGAAAGCAAGAAGTTTGCAACCTAACACCAATCAAGAAAAAAAAATATTTAGTTTCTTTAAGTGTTTCTCTTAATCTAACTCTGAATGAGGACTGAGAACCAGAAAATATATCAAAATGATGGCGAATACTCAGCAGCATTTAGTGTGCGATATAGTGGTTTATTCTGACGTGCGGTAAATTGAACGTCTTTCTGTAATTAACTCTAATCCCAGGTCGGGCAATAGGAAAATGTAAAGGTTGAAGAAGATTCAATATGCCCTTGACTTAATTTGTATAAGATCTGCGCATTTACGTCTAGACCGTAAAGATGATATTTGATAAAGATGATGTTTTAGACGATCCGAGTAAGAAGATAGAGTACGAAATTAACTATCATTATATACTAGATGGCACATGAAAGGCTTTTGGACCCCTTCAATTCTGCCTCTGTGTATCCGATAACTGGAACTCCACACTGGGCTACAATATTCTAGTATTCCTCTGACAATTGAATTATATATAATTAAAGTTAATTCAGAGCTCCGAAAAGTTCTCATTTGACGAAACATAAAACCCGACAGTTTAGATTTAGTAGCGATAACATAATTTATATGGTCACGGAAAGATAATGTTTTATCAATGAAGACTCCAAGATCCTTAGTAATAGAAACTTCTGTGAGTACAGTTTTACTAATGCTATATGTAGCTTTGTATGTTCTTTGTATGAATCTAATTGCGTGTGATGTTTTAATTAAGAAACATTTAACCGGTTTGTACTTGCTACTTAAGTTTTCGTTTCATTTAAACACACTGAAGTAATCTGACATGAATTTCAGCTTGATAGCTAACCAGTGGTTAATATGTTGACAGATACTATAAGAGAGATCCTACACAGTTCCGGACATTTGAGGAACTCTTAAAACAACATCATACATAAGTTTACTATAATACGATTGTTTGAAAATATTAGCGATCGGCAACTTTCCATTTTTTATATTTTTTCAGGTTCTTGTGCAATGCTTGGAAAAAGATTATTTTCAATGGCAGGCAATATTTAAATAAAAAATATTTTATGTATTAAGCCATTCATTTTGCTTGTAAAATGTAAAGACAAAATGTAGCTAGTAGAGTCTACACTCTCTACCTTACTGTGGGAAAAGTAATATATCTATCGTGTTTTTCATTTAAACATGATAACATATTAAATTATATCACTATGGTGAGTACCAAAGGTGAAGATATCATATCCACCACAAGTCCCACACCTAAGAATCCGGATCGGCTTTCCATACATATCCTCTGTAGCTTTATCAACACCTATAACGATAAAAACTAAACTCTTCCTGAATTTCTCACGTATTGTATGAACACCTGATCTCAGAGCCACCAAATTATGAATGAAGGAAGTTAGGCGGTAAAGTAGATAAAGGGTCTTAGAATAATATAATTAGAAACTGTTTCAAAGAAAGTATATAAACAATCAAAATGAAGCTGACTAAGTGGAAAATAACAACACATAATATTTACAATCTCATTAAATATTCCGGGACCGCTTGACATGGTTACTTTAATAATTTCAGCAGTACATTAAATCGAGATAATCGATGATGATGACAATAAGGGTAAATCGCATCTGATTGCAATTAACTCGCCACCACCTATTCTCTGACTCTCGACAGTATAATCACGGTCGCAGCTATAAATATTATGCCTATCGTCAAATAACTCACTATTTCTAATACCTTCCATTGACCAAGTTTCACTCAGGTTCATATCATAATTCTCGTTACATATATTTCAAGAGGAACTATCCGTTATAGAGCGTAGGCCACGAACATTTTGATACTTTTTTTTTTGGGACCTATTACTGATGGCGGCGCTGTTGCCCTCGCCCCTACAGTTCGACGGGTCTACGGAAGACTTTTTTGTCTTCAGGTTTTAGGTAGACGAAAGGGGGACAGACCCCCCTCTTTTCCCGCAGATGGGAAGAAGCAAACCGGAATTTTTGTGGGCATTACCCTATCGTGACTTATTTTTGGGACCGAAAAGAGGAAACGGTCCCCCTCCCCACGCTAGTGGGACGGCGCGCGCACGGTGCCGTTTAATTTTACGGGACGTGTATAAGGAAAGTTGAGCTCGTCTTTCGGTTTGGCTTGTCAGAGGAGGCCGGCCTCCTCCCCCACCCTCTGACGGATGGGGTCGATTTGCGCTTCAAATCGGCTAGAAGCCGTGATCATATTTTTGTTTTTATTATTAGAGCTCTCTAAGATCGCGTTATTTTATTTCTATATTTATCTAAGCTCACGTCTTACGGATTCGAACCCGGGCCCGTTTCCGTAAGCGGTGTGTGAGTTTGTCATTCTGTCAGTCATATGTCATATAGCTGTGTAACTATATGTAAGGTTCAACGCTCGACCGGTACGAGCGAACGTACCGAATTGGTTCTAGCAGGAGGGGAATGCATTTATGCACTGTCCAACCGACCCAAGGGGGCCTGAAGAGTTTGTTGGGTCAGGTCGTGTAGCTATAACTACTACCTACTAAAACCTGCTATCCGTGGGTTTGCCCTATTGGCATTTTACTGCGGATGTGTGTCTGGGTGTGTTTATGCTTGTGTACAAGGGAGACATAGCAACTGCTACGGCTATCGCGTCGTCGGCGTCGTGCAATACGTGCTTCGGCCGACGATATCGGGAGTCGGTTACTAGCGTCGGATCGTACACCGACGTCTTTCTTATAAGAGTATTCGGGTGATTCAGGGCCCTATCGAAGAACTTTTGAGAGAGTTCTTTAAAGTGGCCCTTAATCGAGGTCAATTTGAAGTCACAATGTAGATCGATGTTGCGTACGTACCAGGGGCAACCAGTGGCCGTACGCAGGAACCGGTTCTGCAATTTCTGCAAACGATGTATCTGCTGGGGAGATATGTGCGCGAATGCGGCACTGCAATACGACAAAATCGGTCGAATGCATGTGATATACAAAGTGAGCCTATGTCTATTAGCCATTTTGCTCCTTTTGTTTATCAGAGGATAGAGTTTGAACAGGACGTATTGCGCTTTTTTTATAACTCTATCGATGTGGTTCCGGAAGTTCATCGATCTATTTAGCGTGACACCGAGATATTTGACCGTCTCCGCTCTAGGAATTTCGTTCCCGTAGAGCAGGATAGGGGCCATCTTATTCTTTTTCTTTCCGCGCTCTCCTGTCGCGCGTGATCTGGTTCGGGTGAAGAGTATCGACTTACTCTTTTCCGCGTTCACCTCTATCCTCCATTTCAGGAACCATTCGCCGAGGTCGGTGACGGCCCTTTGGAGTAATCTGGCTCCCTCTCTGGGAACGTTCCTTATGTACAGTGCGGTGTCATCCGCGAACATCGCCAGCTGTACGCTGGGGTGTCGCGGTAGGTCGCTGGTGTACAAGTTGTAGAGGGTCGGGGATAGTACAGAGCCTTGCCTTGGTTCCCGGCTCTGACTGTGCGGGGGGAGGACAGTGTGCCCTCCACTCTGAATCGGAACCGCCTGTTCTCTAGGTAGCTGTTTATAATCAGTACCAGTCTATCAGGCAGTTCCAGTTGGTACAGCTTGTAGATGAGGCCCCGGGTGCCAGACCTTATCGAACGCCTTTGCTACGTCGAAAAAGACAGCACACGTGCCGTGCGGCCTCTTTCTGTGTAGTCCCGTAAGTACATATTCCGTGAGACGGTGTACCTGTTGGGGGCAGCTGTGACTGTTACGAAAAGCAAACTGTTCATCCATGAACAGGTTTCTCTCTCGTATCACGGTTTTTAAGCGTGCGAGGATAATCCTTTCGTATATTTTCGCTAGCGAGCTTATAAGACTTATAGGTCGATAGCTAGTCGGCTCCGTCCGGGGTTCTCCCGGTTTGTGGATGCCTATCACTATTTCCAGATGTCCGGGAAGGTGCATTGCGTTAGGAGAGCGTTGAAGATACACACCAGTAGGTGTATAATGGCAGGGGGTAGCTGTTTTAGTACCTTGTTTGTGATACCGTCGGGCCCGGCGTCCGCGTCCATCGGGCGTATGATTTCATCACCGTCGCCCGGCGGCACAGCCTGTCGGGCCGTTACTAAACTCTACACCTTCTCTAGATGCGAGGGGTCTGTGGGGAGCGTGCTGGGAATACATTGACTCTCAACCGCGTCTGCTAAACATTCCGCTTTTTCTTCATCCTCCGGTGCAGGTAGTAGATTAGCGCGATTTAACGGTGGCATTTGCTCTGTTGGCTCTCTCTTCATCGCCCTGGCTAGAGGCCAGTGGGCGGTGTGTGACGGTTTTACTCGCTCGCGAACTGATCCCATCTTTCGTTCACGAACTTCGGTACGGCCTTTTTGACTTCTCTTTCGAGTCGTCGGAGGGCTCGTCTGTTCTCATCGCCTCCGTGGCGGTCGTACAGACGTTTCGCTGCATTCTTCCTTCGTATGATGTCCAGCCAGCTGTTCCTCTGGGACGGCGGAGATCTCTCTAGACGATTCTCCTATCTTGTCAACAATTAAGTTTTTGCCATTCGAGGAGGCCGCGATGGCGGCCTGTGGGTCTATGACGCGTGGGACTATATCGAGGTCGCTCGATTTGAGATTTATAAACTTATCTTTCAATAGTTTATAATCGATGACCTCCTTTGTGATCCTCTCTGTGTTTCTAGTCCTGTCGTAGCCTATTTCTATTAAGATGGGCCTATGATCCGAGCTCAGTTCGTGTAGCGTTTCAGACGTCTTTATGGCGAGTGAGACGCTTTTGAACAGTGAGATGTCGATCGTGCTGGGAGATTGTATATTCCGCGCGTTCGCGTGAGCGTAACGGGTCGGCGTATACGGCGCGTTGATGACGATGTTATGATCATCGGCAAAATCTGATACTGTGGTATTTTGATAATACATGTTAAGCCATATTTATATACATATCAAATAAATTTTAAGTTTTTTATCAATATACAAATTCTTCATTTTTTATTTCATAATGTATTAACCAAAATATTAATGAGACAACCAATCGAATCCCCGGTGACAATTCATGATAGTATAAATAATAATATGAGAAGTACGACATGTGATTGATAAGTATCGGAAACGACAAAGAAAAACTTTAATAGTCTATTTAAAACAATTTTATTTTTAACAAAATTTCCTTCTTCCCGATGCCTTTAGTACAGCGCTTCTCCAAAGCTTTCTTCAAAAGTATAATGATGTATCCACGTTTCATTTACTGTTTCAAACTGCCGCAAAAACTCGTTAGTATCGCGCTTAAACAGCGCCAAACACTCCGTCGAATCGTCCGCTCGACGTTGCTTTTGGTTAAGTGAGGAAACGCTGCACATATCGCACGCAAAGCTTTTTCATTCGTAAATATTGGTGTAAAATGTAAAAAACGCGTTTGGAGGAAATGCTTACCATCTCTGCTATCTGCCGCAACTTTAAGCGCCGTTCATTCGAACTATTTTTTAATCTTTTGGATCATGTCCGGATTCGTGACTTCATTTGGGCGGCCAGACCTGTTGGCGTTTAAAATCAGTTATCCAGTTGTGAATTGTACTCAACACAGGAGCAGTATTACCTAAAACACAGTCTAGCTTGACTTCAGTCTGGGTTGCTGTCTTCCCTTTTAAAACGAAAAACATTATCACCACACGAATTTCATAATTTGTTGTTGAGAAAACTTACGGTAGAGAATTTTCTAGATGACACAAATTCTATCAGTTTGAATACATTCAAATTTGGCGTTCTATTTTCGAAAAGATGATAGAATATAATGTAATAAGTTTTGTTTGCCAATCTTCTTTCAGTTCGTCGTTTCAGTCAGTTATCAATAAGCCTTAGTAAGTTACATTAAGGAAACGTTAGAGGTGAATCAAAACACGTTTACTGATTATGAATTAGTAAAAAATTAGACATTAATTAAGATAAAACTCATATTTTTTTTAATCATCCTGAGACGTTATATGCATAAACCAGGCTGTTTTCAGACTTACGGACCATTAGCATTTTTTTTGTTGGATATAACAACGACTTGTTATCACTAGTTAAGTGACTATTAAAGAATATGCTATTGTTACTTGAGGTAAATCCTATATCGCTGCATTTGAGTTTGGGTCTTCTAAAATGAGCTAAAAAGTCATCCTTTTCCCAGCGGGACAAAAAGCGAACAAATATGGGCTTAGCTTTACTAGCATCATTGCCATTGGGTGTCTTACTTATGATAAAGTCTATCTCCATAGATGGATTGAACTGAAAGTCGCAGCGCCTTGTAACACTATTCAGTAGTTATCTAACAGGTTTTAACGCAATACTTGAAATACTTGTTACAAGGCTGACTAAGGTTTTGTAAATACCTTGCTCAACGTTTCGACCGGGTTACACCAGCCGTGGTCATCAGCCGACTGTGACCACGGCTGACAACAAAATGTGTAACGAACTTGAAACAATTACAATTTAGTTTCAAACAATTATTATTCAGTAGCTCCAACAAATTTTCATTTTTTTCAGGAATTCCATATATTTTGATGTTAGATCTCCTTGCCCACTGTTCTCTCTGATCATTTCCTTTTAAAATATTATACATAGTAGTTTTAATCTTCTTAATTTCATAATCAAATCTTCACAAAGTCTCCTGCATTGTCCTTAATGATGTTAATTTGCTCCTCAATAATGTATATTCTTGTATTTAAGTCATTTTATTTCGAGCTAAAAATGCTAACGATTCTTTAAAACTTTCAACCTCATTCCGCAGTGAATTCATTTCATTTGTTGACGCGCCTAAGTTAATTTTTGAGTTTGACAATTCATCTGACAGTTAGTTGCTTCGGTCGAGATAACTCACAAGTAGGACGAACCCAGTGCTTTTTCTTTATCCCTTTATAGTTATACATTGAAGGGCATGGATCTATACAAAGCAGGTGATAGTTGCATCTACATTTAGAACAACACTGGTCTATACAACACTGGTAGTACTATCTGTTACATTGCAACAGAAAAAGGTCCTCTAAAAAACGTTTAAAATTAAATAATATGTTAAGAAAAGTGTTTCTCCACATGTTAGGATGCGAGCCGTGAGCTGAGCAAGCGCGCTCACACGTCTGCGGCGTAGAAACCGCTTAGCCAGTAGGCTATTAGAATTAAATATAATATATATATATCAATAAGAATATATAATATATAATATATCTTTCAATAAGACTCATAATAATGAGTCTTATTGAAAGTAAGGAGTAGTTGAAACAACCCATATAAAGTGAAAATAAAATGTAAAATAAAAGTAGTCACTTTTATAACAAATGGTTTCGTAATACACTTAGATTAGAATATTCACAAATTTTTAACTATTGATTTCACTTTCCATTGGCAAGAAATTAAACTCATGGAACCTGTTTAAAAACAATGTAAAAATGTTTTCTCTAATTGCACGTTAAGAATTTTATGTCTGCACTCACTCATGTACGGCGCTAAGTTATCTCACTAATCAATGTTTCAACAAAGGTATATTGCGTCGGTCCTTAAAAAAGACTCTTATTA